>JAQQPU010005090.1:21012-35969 GCA_029168905.1 Artemia sp. Kazakhstan ARC1039 | reverse complement strand
CATAACTTAATTGTTAAAAACAAATAATAATTATGTACCCTAATAATTTATTTAATCACTGCAATATTTGTTCTTTGTACAACTTTTCAATAAGTCCATCAAGACTTTTATCTGGTAAGTCTTAACTGCAATTAAAATATTTACAAAAGAAAATAAGCTCCAACAGATAGATTTATACACTATGACTGATAACTGTGATTAGCCTCTATATAAGGGCTTGGTAAGAGTTCATATAACATGACTTTGCTATTTATATTTCTATATTTACAATTTTTTTTCTTTTTTTACGATAACATTTCCATATTTATAAAAGGTTTTCAAAATAAATTAATAACTGTACATATTTTCTCAATTACTTTTGTTACAACTGTGTAAATTTTAAATATCCGACTGTATACATTTATTTTCCGCTTCTTTTTCTTATCTTTGTTTAACAACTTTGTTTCTATTTCGAATCATCTTGTGTCCTTAACTGTTTTTAGCTTACTATATGCCTGTTTTTCATTCAAACTTTTGAGCTTTTCTATTTTTTTTGAATTTTCAGGTGATTGAGACAGTTAAAAACATGTATTTGTCTGTAATCTCTTTTTTTAGCTTTAATGTCCTTTTCGGACAATGCTCCATTTACAGCTTAGATCTGATAAGCTAATTTTTTTGCTGTTCACCTTATACCTATTATGCCATTATCAATTGACTCGTGCCTGTACTCTGAAGGTTTGTTTACCAGCGCTGCCTTCTGGTAGCTCCTTATAACTTTCCAGATTCTCTTATCATCGGCAACAGCTAAAAGGACTATTATGAACCTGCACACAGAAAAATAAATTATTTATATTATTACCACACTTTTTGATTTGTGGCCACAGTTTTTTCTTTGGCTATTCTGTTATCAATCAAAGTGGCCCTTTTGCAGAACATATACCTTGCCTTCATGGCACATAGCAATTTATTTTTAGACATACAAGTGACAATGACTATGTTCACTTTAACTCCCTAACTTTTAGTGGTCTTGTCTTAAGTTTCAACTTCAACTTAGGTCCCTTAGGATAATAAGATGCCTTCTTTTAATTTTTCATGTCATGCTAGTCATTTTTCTGGAAACGACTCCCAAATAAGAAAGCAAAATTTTTCCTGTCTACTTTGAGCATATCTACTTGGCTCCGTAGTATTGATGCTACTTATTTTGTACTTAATTAGTACAATTATTTTGTAGTAGTTTCGTTCGGTCACTTTCAATATGTACGTATATCAGAGTTTAACTGACTCCATTCAATTTCTTTTCCTTCAATTTTGTCTGGCTATATTTTGAACTTGAACCCCTTTTTTCCTTCTTTTTTTGATTATTTACTTCTATGAAGCCTAAGGGTTTTTTTCAAGTCTTTTTCTGCTTTTCAGTAAAATAGGTCTCTTCTAAGCCTATATTTATATGTTCGATGTTTTATTCAATAAACTTTTACAAGTTTTTATGCTGATTGCTATTCTATGGTCAAATTAATTATCTCCTTATTTTTAAGGGATAGGGTTGTCTATTGTCGCAACCTATATTTTTTTTGAAATTATTTAAATTTCTCCGTCCGAAAGTGTTTGTGTTAGAAAAGCACTGTATTTTCAGCTGATTTTTAGAACACTTTTAATTAAGTTTTGCCCCGCATTTGCTAGTTCTAATTTCTTTATAAAAATGTAATTTTTACGATATATTGATTTCCGCCAAATTGTGTGGTTTTCATTGCAGACACCTATTTTTTGTCTACGGTACTTCACAAAAAAATGCCTAGTTCGTGCCAAATTTTGTTTTACGAGAGAGGTTATTAGTGCCCATTGCGGTTTCCCTATAATCTCTTATATTATTCGTGACTGGCGTTTATCCTTAGTTTAATTTTTGCCTTATTTCCATTAAGTCATTGAGTGTAATTGTGCCAGTTCGCTTGTTTATTTAGGGTTTGAGTTGTGTGACCGTATTAGCATTGGCCTCGATTTGTCTGTTTTTTCAAATTCACTTTTCATGACCAAAATTGTCATATCCAAAATATCTACTTCGATATACTGATTATTACCTTCAACTTAAAGGTTGATTTGGTCCAAATTTCTTATATAAATTTGGTACGTAGTGAATCCCACAAACGACAAGACAATCAGCAGTTTTTGTATCCAAATGCTGATCGTTTTGTCGGTTGTGCCTTTCGCCTGCACTTTCCATGCCCTGATTATTTCTGTTACTGGTGTTCTGTGAATTTATTTAATATGTGAAATACCCGAGAAAACTTTGTTTTATACTGTGCTATACTTTTTAAATTGTGGCCATTTTTATGTAAGGATCTTATTTACTTTCCTTATTTAGTAAGTATTCATTTGTTATCTTTCAATATTTATAATAAGATTACAGCTAGCTTACACATTTAGTTGACTTAATGTAAACTCTTGCTGTTTTTCCTATTAATATTATTTTTAAATTTCTTTAAAACCACTTTTTTCAAATTCGGCTGAAAGTGCCACCTCAGAGAGTCAAAGGTCAGTAGATGCTTCGCATTTACTTAACAACGAGAGACCAGCAGTGATTGAGCTTAACTTCAAATTTGCTAGCTTCCAATGACCCTATTTCAGTAGACTACCCTCCTTCTTTTTTTTTAAATTACCCCCCCAAAATCATTTCTTTTTTCAATATGCATATCAAAAGAATCGCCTTCTAATGCTGATTCTAAATTTGTATAATTCAGTTAGTTTCACTAATTGAATCCCCCATTAAAAGTTACGAGTCAAGTATTTACACCTTGTGTAATTGTTGCTGTGATAAGGTTGGCTTCCTAGACACAATTTATTTGTAGACTAGTTGGGATATAAGGGACTATTGGCTTCACTCTATTTGATTTCTACTATCAGACCGTATTTATTTAATATATTATGAAGGAAATTTTGACGTTATTAAAATATAGATATTTCTTTAGAGGCTCTTTACTCGTTTTATTTTATTTTTTTCCGTTATTATTATTTTATTCAAATATTAATCGGCTGGGAGGTACGCTTGTTCTCCCTTTCTCCGTTTCCTGGTCTGAATTTCGGATTCCAAATTTTTGTTTATCTTCTTTATAATATTGACACGTTTTTCCGCGGTCTCTATAATGTGGTTCACAAGGTTCTGAACTCGAGCGCGGTTTTGTTGCTTCGTCAAATGTCTTTAATCTTTGTTTCTCATGACGTTTGGCCTTTTTCATTAGTGATTTAGTTACTTGTGCTCCTGAAGAAGGAACTTATTGCTGTCCATCTGGTTTCTTTACTTTTCTCCGTAATTTTACTCTTAAGGAGTTTTTTTAACGATGGCCCAGGTTTAGTTATATCTGTTTCTGTAGAATAATTATCGGTGTCACATTCTGTTAGCTCGCGTCTGGTAGATGGTGTTTGCTCCAGAAGCCATTTCTGTGTTAAGACTGTAGTTGAGTCTAATGAATGAAAATCAGATAATTCATTGGTTCCTTCCAATTTTTCTTCCTCTTTGGATTTAATCTTTGGTTTATCATGTTCTAAACCATTAGGCTATGTTTGAGGCTCTACTTTATTGCTTTTATCGCTAGTATCCGATGAGCATCGAATATTTCCCCTTTTCTCTTGTTTGTAGTGGAGAGTTTCTAGCAAAGACTGGGCTAAATACTCCTTCCACTCCTCCCAACTGTTGCGGTCGTTAAAAAGGTCATAGAATTCATATGGTCTTCTGATATATACTGGTGAAATTGTTTCTTCAATTTCTTCGTCTGAAAGAATAGGCTCTGATTTCCACGGTTTTGAAAAAAAATCCTTTTTTCATTCTATTATGGTCTACTACCTCTTCCTTTTCATTATACAGATGTTTTAGAACATAAATTAAGTTATTTGGTAGAATTTTTACAATCCTGTAGGGCCCGTCCCACTTCGGTTTTAACTTTTTTGTCCCTTCTAGGCTGGTTTTGTATACATAGATCAAATCTCCTAAACAATAATTTGTCTTATTTTTGCTTGTTCTGTCATATTTTTCTTTTTGTTCTGTTTTCACGTCTTCCAAACTGTCTTTAACTTGTTCCATAGCTGTTTTCATTCGCAACGCCATTTCTTGTTTATATTGGTCCAAATTGTAATATATTCTTTTATTTTGTATTTCATCTAAGCAAATTCTGGGATTTCTTTGATGTTGTAAAAAAATGGAGTTTCTTTTAAAGAACGTGAAAAAGCCGTATTTATTGCAAAAACTGCGAATGGTATATGTTCGTCCCAATTTTCATTTTAGTCTCTTGCATGTATCCTCAGCATGTAAGCTAATTCCCTATGTTTGCGTTCAACTTTTCCATCAGCGAATGCCATGTAAGACGAGGTAAACCACCGTTTTACCCCAAAATATTCCGTAATTTTGTCTAATAATTTGGCTCTAAAACATGTCCCATTGTCACTAAGTAAAATTCTAAGAAAAACTCCGTGTTCCAAAGAGAGACGGTTGACTAAAATTTCCGCAATGGTTTTTGTCTTTTCGTCTTTAATTGGAAAAGCGTATAAATATGAGTTTAAATGGTCAACTACGGTTAGTACACACCTGTTTCCTTTCCTGGAAACTGGTAGCCTAAACGTCCTCATGTTCCCCAAATGTCTATTGACATTATTTCTCCTACCCCTGAAGGGGTGGGGTATAGACCTAATTCGGCCCTAGGGGTCTTTGGTGGCGATTTTTGTTTGGCACACTCTTGGAAGCTTTTTATGAAAGCTTTTACTTTTTTGTACATTTTTTGAAAATAAAAATTTCCTTTTAGCCTCCCAATAGTTTTCGCTTCTCCCACGTGAGGGTTAATAGTTGCGTTTGCCATCTGTAAAATTTCTCCTTCCAATGATTTTGGAATTACTGGAATAATTTTTAAGTAATTTTTCTATATTCTTGCGATGGTCTGTAGTATCTTAACAAAAGATTTTTACTTTTATCCAGATCAAAATTATCTAAGTCCTTCAAAAAATGTTTAAAGTGATCTGGCAGTTCCGTTTCTTTTGATAAAAAGGATTTCATTGCTAACCAAAATCATCTTTATCTTGATGATTCGAAATATTTTCATTATTAGTATTTCTACCCCTTCCAGTTCGTTCTGGATGGTTGTTATCAAATTTCCTTCCGTATCAGGATTTCGTGACAAATAGTCTGGTAAAATGTTGGTACGGCCCTTTATATATATTGGGGTATATGAATATGCTTTCAGACGTAGTATCCACTGTGTCAGCCGTGCTGAAGTATTTTGCATCGTATTTAGCCAAATTAATGATTTTTGGTCTACGCGTAAAATAATTTTTTTTCAAAGTAAAAATTGTCGAAATAATTCTGTAAAAACTACAACTGCTAGGCATTCTCTTTCAACCGTCCAATGTTTTCTTTCTGCTTCCGTCAGTGACCTGATGGCGTATTGGGATATTGATTCTACTCTTCCAAATTTAAGTTTAATAATATGGCTCCAATTCCGTACCCCGACGCATCTGTTTGTAAACAGAAGTCTTGTGACAAATCTGGTAGTTTAAGTATTGGTGCCTGTAATAATTGCCTTTTTATTTCATCCAGCGCTTGCTTTGCTTCCGTTGGACATTCGAATTTACCTGATTTTTTCAAAAGGTTTGTCAAAGGTTCGCGATATTGTTGCATAATTTTTAATGTATCGTCTGAGATAAATTAACAAACCACAAACTTATCTGCAGCTTTTTTGATCTTTAGGATGCTGTAAATTTTCTATGACTGTAAATTTTTCTGGATTTGGTGAAATAGTACCTTGGTTTATCAGATTTCCAAGAAACCTAGTTTTGGCACGAGTATTTTTAAATTTTCTGGTTTTAACCTTAAGCCTGCTTTTTCGAATTTTTCCAGTATTTTTCTAAATCCGACTCAGTGGTCTTTGAGGTTTTCACTTAACAAAATTACATCATCTAAATAAGCCAAGGTATCTTTTTTCCTTTCTGGTTTGTCATCTTTTAACACCAAATTCATTAGTCGATTAAAACAATTTGTACGAAATGATAAGCCAAAAGGCATACGTTCAAATGTGAAAGTTCTTCCATCGTCTAAGAATACTATTGCTTTATGCTTTGTTTCTGGATCTAGAGCTATTTGCCAATATGCTGCTATTAAGTCAAAACTAGTGTAGTATATTGTAACTCCCAGCGAATCTAAAATTGTATCAATTCTTGGTAATTTCATAACGTCTTTTACCGTGGCGGCATTTAGCGCTCTATAATCTATACATAATCTCCAGGTGTTTTGTTTTTTTCTGACTATTACTAGTGGAAAACACCAATCGCTAACATTTTCTCTAATTATTCCCTGCTCTTCCATTTCCTTTATTTGGTTGTCCAGCCTTGGTTTTAAATGATAAGGTGTTTTATACGGTGACTTTTTGATTGAAGGGCCATGTGTTGATATTTTGTGCGTGATTAAGTGAGTTAATCCGTAATCCGCTTTGTGTCCTGCAAAAGTCCATCTAAAATCCCAAAGAATATTTTCGAACCGGGTTTTTGCGTTTTCCGGTAAATGTTTTAAATCAAATTTTTGCAAAAAATCAGTTTTCGTCATTCCATACTTTTCTTGTGGTTGCGGTTTTGTTGATGATATTTGTTCGTGGCTAGTGAAATTTACACCTAATTCTGGACTTTTTAGAGATTTAATTTCTGAATTTGAAATCTTTTCCACTGACCCAAGTTCTATTTGGTTCAGCTTTACGTTAATATTACTTAGGTTTGATAGTTTAATGTATGTGATACCATTTTCAATTTTAATAACTTGATTTTTTACGAAAACCGTGGGGTATTCTTTTAGGGTCTATCCTCCTATCATGGCATCCATTGTTTTAACCTTTCCTTCTTTTGTATTTAATGTCGCTGGAACTTGAGTTGTTGTTCCCCCTTTTATTGTGATCTTTCCGTTTTTTTTTTTAGGTTATAATTCGAATCGTCACTGTCTTTATCTGTTGTTACGCAAATTTGCCTATTAGTTTCATTTGCCTGGTTTATGGTTATTGTATCAGTTATGGGTTCCCATACAATCCCATATTTCCTGATATCATCTACTCCTAGAATACAAGGAAATGGTAGCTGCTTACATGTTATCACCGTTACTGTGATTTCTTTATCCCCTTTGCTAAATTTTAATGGACATTCTCCCAAAATTTTCAGCTTGTGCCCCGTTACTGATGTCAGAGTATTCTGGCATCTGCTTACGTGATTTTTGACTCTAGGAGGAAACCTCTTAAAAACTTCCTCTTGAATTAATCATTTAGATGCACCCGTATCTAGTAAGCATGGTAAATTTTGAAAACACTCAATTTTAAAACAACGCAAAATCGGTAGACTATTATTATTTGCATTTGTATCACAACATTCTAAACTATGTAGGGGTCTTTGTAAGTACGCAGCTCTGTCGACCCTTACAGGCTGGTTTCTCCGTTTAAATGCCTACTGTTTGACCAAACGTTTCTGGGGTTATCTCAGTTTTCTTCAGCGTTGCTATTTTGACCCTGGGTATTGTTAACCGTTTGGCTCCTAGGAATAAATTCAGGAAAATTATTAGGTGTTTGCCAAGTACTATTTGTTCCCTGCCTTCCTAAATTTCTGCCCCCCTTCGTTATGAACTCATGTCATGTCTTGTACGTCTGGCCTTCTTTGCGTATTCTATGCCAGCAATCTGCTGCATAGTGGTTTGTTTTGCTACAATAATAGCAATTAAACTTTTTCTTAAATTGTTTGTTGGTTTCCTAGTTATTTCTAAATATTCTTGATCTGTCATTGTTGGTTCCCCAACTATCTGTCTTTGGTGGAGGTGGGGGCCCATATTTTCTATATTTATTAGCTGCTAATATCGCAAGATCGTGGACTCTGTCGCCAATTTCCCTAGACGGTGACCCTCGGCCTCCGTCGCGTCTTTTTGGTTCACGATTTGGCTCCTCAAAGTTCACCCGCTTCTATCCCCTTTCTTATTTTATTTTTTCTTGGGCTCCTTTGTTATTTATTGACATCTGATCAAACTTTTTCATAGACTCGTCAATTTTTCCCTCTGTTTATACTAGGATTATACCCTGTTCTAAATTTTCAGGTTTCCGTGATAATATTAGTCTTAATACCTTTTTTGGTAACCCTTGGGTAAAAGTATGTAATTGTAATTTCTGTAATGTCTCGTCATTTCCGCCTTTCTTTAACTGTAAGCATACAGATCTACAAATTTTGTCTGCATATTCCCTGACACTAAATGAGGTATCTAATGTCACTACCTCTGTTCTTAGCCTCTCAGAGATGCTTGTTTCTATGAACCTTGTTTTAAAAGATTCAATTAGAGTACTGATGTCCTTGGGCTCATTTTCCTTAATTGCCTCAAAATGTTTAAGGGCGCTTCCCTTTAATCTGGCTGCAACGCATTGCTCTTTGACCTTATCCTCAAAAGATTCAGTTAGTTAATCGACAATTTTCAATTTTTCGATAAACGCATCTACATCTGAAATTCTCACTTATTCGAGTATAATTTTTGCAATTTCAAGTACCATTGATAGGGAAGTACTTTTTTCCTCTGGTAAAGCAATCTTATTTTAATTTACTGTTTTTATCTAGCGCTCTCGACCCAGTTTTTCCAACGGCCACTAGTTGTAGTAACGTGGTTCTTAGGGCATTTAAGTGGTGTAGTGCTAGATGCCTTTATTCTCCCTTGATAAGGGAGATAAACTATGGCCCTAAGGTAATTAAACTTTGGTAGCGTGCCTTAGGCTATGACCGGACTAAAGAGGCGTACCAGCTGGGTATTTTCGAGGGACTAAATGTAGATTGAAGAGAGGTTGGCTATAACACAAGACTTTTATTCAGTTAACATATACTGATGTAAGGTTTGATAGTACATATATATTCTACTGGGACTGGTTGTCCCAAGTAGATCACAAGTCTCAAAAAACTATAATAATATATAATAAGATACTTAGACGCTTACAATAATCCGACAATATTCCAAGGTATTTCTAACAAGGTAATAAACGGGCAAAGGTTCACCCTGCAAGTCAAAGAGTCCCATCTCAGTCTCAAAAATCTCAGTATATATATATGAAAAACCAACCGCGCCCATCCGGTTCATTGACGTACTTAGTCAGGAAATTGGTTATTGAGCAAGTTCCTTCCAAGCTTACGCATTCCAGGATGTGTATCTTTATCTTAATAAAAAGTGGTATTTCGAAACTTTGTATTTGCGTCTTAATATTTTTACTAATTTCCAAATTGACTTAGTTAGAAAGCTTTACCACACAAAGTGTAGTGGGAGAACTTAAAATTTCCACTAAAATAAATAAATTTCCACAGAAAATAAATGTCTGTTGTGATGTAGCTTTTTCAGTGTCATGATGGCAACTAATTACCTTTTTTACTATTCACGGGTAGATATACATTAATTTCATTATAAAAAATATTTGTGACTACGCGTAACTCTTCGGGCGTGTTTTGATTAAGATCAAATAAAATATAACCAAAAGGTCAATTAGTAGCTTGGAGTTATGCTGAGAGTAAACATTTTTGTTCGCCGGGGTATATTTGCTTGTTTAAAGTTAAAAGGGAACTTGAATCACAAATAACCCTATAGATCATATAGTAAGTATATTTCAAAGCAAATGTTCTCATACATTTACTCTGTTGAAAGAGATTATGGAAAACAACAGTTACGAAATTTTTTTCATGATAAGACTTGACCGTGAATAATTTTAACATCTCTTGAGACCATTCTTCAATAGATCCAGCTAAATTATCAAAAGTCAACCACAAGTTTGGCATAATAATATTAAACACGTCAATTCCTCGTATGAATTTTATGGCTTGTGCAACACTCTTTGTTTTGTCATAAGACTCTTACCATACACTATAGCAACAATAGATTTTTTTGGGATTCTCTAAAAACTTTTTGTTGTGTTTTGAATTATTTTTGTCATAAGTGTTGTTTTGTCTGACAATGATGGTTCACAAAGAAATTATCTGTATGGTGTTTTAACTTGATATATTCTACTCCAAATCAAAATACCACTAACCGAACCTAACTTCTGGCTGTTGAATAAATTCTCAAAAAATACAATACACAATTTCTATAAGAGATATGTATATATACACTACAATTTCTTAAAAACAATATACTTACAAGCATTGAAAATAATATAGTTACATACACTTAAAAGGCACTTGAAAATGAGTCCCACCTGGAGGGCCAGAGACGATCGAAATCCTCCGGAGGACGCGGTGGCCTGAACGGTGGCAGGAAAATTTTGCGCTGGGCTAACTATGGTGCCAGGTATTGGCCGGATACGATACATAAGATACCGATACTGCTTTGCGCTAAGAATAAATAAATGAATAAAACATGTATAAACACAATAAAATGACTAGATATACAAAAACACTAGAAAAAAATGACTAGAAAACACAAGACTAGAAAATACACTGCTGAGCTGGAGCCGGAGAAAAACTGTATTGAAAGAAAAAACGGGCCCATCCCTCCTTCCACCAACTATTGGGCTTTCTCCAGACCGAGTTGTTTTCTATGCTTTATACAATCAACTCGATCTGAAATAAGATGGTGACCAAGTGGTAGTACCCTCACACCGTCCATGCGTACATAGACTTTGTCCGATTTAGCTGTCTTGGCATTTTTTCGACTCGAACTGTGTTATTTCTATATTTTAAAGAGTGAATTGCCATGACCTTTGCTCTTAGAACCAAATTATTTTCTACACCATTCCAATAAACAATATAATAACATTTTTTGGGCATAATGTGAAGGCACCCCCTTGCAGACTTATTTGATATCCTCATTGTGTGTTTTCAGACACTACACATTAGGACCTGGAGGCACAACTTTGGATATCAAGTCACTCCCTTTCTTGGATTTTAGCATTAGAATATTTATTTGGAGCCTGATGCTTCAGTAGCTATGGATAAGCGGACTCATCCCAGCTGGCAAAGCTTATTCGAGAACTAATGTGCTTACCATTTTCCAAATCGTCCAACCGATTATCTCTTTTAAATTTTATCATTAATGAGTAAATGTCTCCATAATACACTTAAACTTGAAGCTCCTCGGCCATTGGAGCTTACACACATTGTAATAAAATTCCAACATGAACCTTTTTGATAGTTATAATATGGCACAGCCAGCGCAATTTTTTTTATTTAATTTAATACTTCTTTTTTTCTATGTGAAAGGACCATATTGGAGTCTATGATCATGAACGATGTGAAGCTCGGATCCGCAATGATTCGGGCAAATGTTTTGGGGTTGGTCAAAACGTCAAAACGACTCCTATTGCGCACACCATCACACATTTTACCGAAGGCCGAATTTTAAATGAGTTTGAAGATCTCTTTTCAACCTCTTTTTGCTTTAGATCATTTTTTGACAAAAGTGTCAACAAATGTCTTCATATATGGCTTTTGATCGAATTGGAGGGCCTTATGAATGATTGTGACATTGAAACCACTGGCCAGCACCCACCTCAAGAGAATGTGATGTACAGCAATACTCCGTTACGGATGAAGGTCGACAATAAATTTTTGTTTTGAAGGTGTTCAGTGAATACCCCCATACTTTACTAAAGATAAATTATAGGGACTCAATGAATCCCTAGGCACCAGTCTGTTTATGTACAGTAAAACAAAGTTCTTTACCTTGTCAGGAAGTTCAGAAGGTATTTCACCATCAAGTTCGAAAAACCATGCTTCTGATCCATTCTCCTCAACAGTATGAATGTTGGGGGAAATTTTAGCAGAATGATCGTCCAGCCATTTGTAATTTCCCCAGGGCAATGAGAAGTGAGACATTGCCTAGAAATGAGGCATGGGGTTCACATCAAAGAAAATGCATTGGGCTTATAACCGGTGCATTTTTCAGTCGGTTCAGTATCATGGATACGATCCTTGTGAAAAAATACCTTCCCGATATGGATCTCTCTACAAACAGGCGCTGATCCACGTCGGTAATCAGCCATAATTTAGTATCACCTACTTTTAAGAATTAAATACATCACCAGATGAGGAATTGAAAAAATTTTATCTGTTTTCTTAAGGACAATATCCAACAACTTCAATCAATTAAAATTTTCGGATAGCCATTTTGTTCAACGTAGCAGAAAGTTCTGGAAATTAGGTCTTTGAGAATGACACCACTCCCCCAAACCTAAGGGCGAGGGTTGTCAGTTATGCCCTGGGCGCATGTAAGATTTTTATTGAAAGTTTTGTCGTAGAAACTTCAAGAGGGCTCTTCTGATTAGAAATTGAAAGGGCTAGTGCCATATTTAATAGTTCAAAGTGCTTGGAAAGTTTTTAAAAATCTTTACACAAATAGAAGTGTTTAATTTAGTTTCATACCTCCTCTAGTTGACCTGAAATGGAAAACTTGATTCCATTCGCAAAAAAATAAGTTTACTTTCTTTGATAGCTTGGATACACTTACGCTATTTTGATTTGGTTAGATTTTAAGAGCAAAAGTACCCCAAAAAGTTTGAACATAATACCCTCAGTCGTTCTTGGGACACTGCTAAGATGACTTATTGGGAATTAGCATTAACACAGTGCAGTTTGATTTAATCCTATGGCAACATTTAGTTTTTAAATATAAAGGCAAATGGAAGGGTGGGCGTGGGAGGGGGATTAGTTTCCCTCCAATCACTTTCGACTATTAAAAAAGGCATCAACCCATTCTATTTTCAATTGAATGAGCCCTTTTCGAAGTTCCTAAGACAACTCCTTCAATAATAACTGCCCTGGTCTAAACAACAAAAAAAAAATAATACATTATACCCACATCGATCTTTGCTATAAAAATGGCAAGCCTTCCAATCAATTTCGACTAATATAAAGGGCACTAGGCGTTTTGATTTCCAGTCGAATGAGCCCTTTTTGAGTTTCTACGACAACACTTTCTATAAACACCTTATATTCCCCCAGGGAATAAATTACAACCCTTACCCCAAGGGCTGCGAGGGTGGTTGTCATCCTCAAAGACCTTTCCAGAACATTCTGCAACGTTGAACAAAATGGATATCTGAAAATTTTGATTGGATGTGTTTGGGGGAATGGTGGGCGTGAGAGGGGGGTTAGTTACCCTCCAATCACTTTCAACTATTAAAAAGGGCACTTGCCCACTCAATTTCCAATTAAACGGGCCCCTTTTGAAGTTTTTATGACAACTCTATCTATAAGAACCTTATATGCCCCCAATGCATAACTTACAACCTTTTTCCTGGGGGCTATGGGGGTTTGTCATCCTTAAATACATAATTTCAAGAACTATGAACTACGTTGAACAAAATGGTTATCTATAAACTTTGATTGAATGTGTTTGGGGAAAGCGTGGGTGAGAGAGGGGGGTTAATTACTCTCCACTCACTTTCGATTACTAAAAAGGGCAATTACAATTTCCAATCAAATGAGCCCCTTTTTCACATTCTATATCCAATGGCCTAACTTACAACCCTTGCACTGAGGGTTCTGATGGGGTTATCATCCTAAAAGACCTAATTTCCTGAACTTTCGACTTCGTCAAACAAAATGGATATCTCAAAATTTTGATTGGATGTGTTTTGGGAAATGGTGGGCGTGAGAGGGGGGCTAGTTGCCCTTCAATCACTTTCGACTTTTAAAAGGGCACTAGCCCCTTCAATTTCCAATCGAATGAGCCCTTCTTGAAGTTTCTACAACATCGCTTTCTATAAAAACCTTATATACCCATAGGGCATAACTTACAACCCTTGCTCTGAGGACTCTGGTGGTGGAGGTGTTGTCCTTACATACCTAATTTCCAAAACTTTCAACTAAGTTTAATGAAATGGCTATCTAAAAATTTTAATGGGATGTGTTTGGGGAAAAGGTGGACTTGAGAGGGGGGTTAGTTGCCCTCAAACCACTTTCGAGACTATTAAAAAGGGCACTAGACCTTTGAATTTCCAGTTGAGTGAGCCCTTTTTCAAGTTTCTACGACAAAGATTTCAATAAAAGCTAATATGCCCCCCTGGGAATAATTTATACCCCTTGCCCTGAAGACTGTGGGGGGAGTGTTCTAATCAAAGGTATTATTTCCTGAACTTTAAACTGCGTGGAACAAAATAGCTATCTCAAAATTTTGATTGGATGTTTTTCGGGAAATGGTGGGCGTGGAAAGGGTGTTCGTTGCCTTCCAACCGCTTTCGACTATTAAAAAGGGCACTAGCCATTTCAATTTCGAATCGAATAAGTCATTTTTGAAGTTTCTACGACACTGCTTTCTATAAAAACCAAATAAGCCCCAAGGGCATAACTTACAACCCTTGCCCTGAGGGCTGTGTGGGGTTTGTCATCCGCAAAGACCTAATTTCCAGAACGTTCAGCTACGTTGGACAAAATGGTTATCTTAAAAATTTTGATTGAATTTGTTTGGGGAAAAGGTGGGCGTGAGAGGGGGGTTAGTTGCCCTCCAATCACTTTCAGCTATTAAAAAGGGAACTAGCCCTTTGAATTTCCAATCGAATTATTTTTGAAGTTTCTACAACAACACTTTCTAAAATAACTTTATATGCCCACAGGGCATAACTTAAAACCTTTTCCCTGAGGGCTGTAGGGGAGTGTCCTCCTCAAAAACATAATTTCTATCTGGAAATCAACTACACTGAACAAAATTGCTATCTAAAAATTTGATTGGATGTCTTTGAGGAAAAGGTGGGCGTGAGAGGTGGATTAGTTTCCCTCAAATCACTGTCGACTATAAAAAAGGGCACTAGACCTTTGAATTTCCAATCGAATGAGCTCTTTTTCAAGTTTCTACGACAAAGATTTCAATAAAAATTTGTATCCCCCTGGGGCATAATTTATAACCCTTGCCCTGAAGACTGTGGGGGAAGTGCCCTGCTCAAAGGTATAATGTCCTGAACTTTAAACTGCGCGGAACAGAAAGGCTATCACAAAATTTTGATTGGATGAGTTTGGGGAAATGTGTG
>JAQQPU010005090.1:4664-16012 GCA_029168905.1 Artemia sp. Kazakhstan ARC1039 | reverse complement strand
ATAAAAACCTTAGATCTTTTAATGGGAAAGGAGGGAACATTTTATCCTGGGTTTGTCCAAAAAAGCTAATGGTGTAGAACTGAAACTTTATGGAAAGTTGAAAGGGATGATGAATAAAATCAAAAGACACTCAATTGCATCCAGGTTATCAAAAGAGCTTGATTATAATATCTTAGGAACAGCTAAAGGTATTAACTTGAAACTTTCAGGGCTACTACTACTACTTCTGTGACTGATTTTACTTGTGACCCTGACTATGATTACTTGGGACTTTGACTGATTGTGACTACTTTCAACTACGACTACTTGAGGCTTTGACTACTTACAACGGTGACAACTTGCACCCGCGAGTATTTGTGACTGCAACTGTGACTTTGATTGTGACCACTTGTGACATCGACTGCAACTATTTTCAAATACAGTTTTGACTACTTGCGACTGTGGCTACTGGTGACTGCAACTACCTGTGACCATGTTAAGTTTGCTCAGATTACGATCACCATTGTGACTGTTACCACTATTTTTACTCCTATCATTACTACTCTTGCTGCTGCTACTAGTACTACTACTAATACTACTACTATCACTACTACTGCTGCTACTACTACTACTACTACTACTACAACTACTACTACTACTACCACTGCTACTACTACTAATACTGCTACTAATACTATTACAATTGAATTAAATCAAAATAATTTAAGTACATCCTGGGTTTCAAAGAGGTTTTTACGCAATATCTCAGAACTAGCTGAGGTTATTAAGTTGAAAATTTCAGAAATATAAAGGATTAGCTAAATAAAAACACTCTATTTGCATCCAAGTGCTAATAAAGTCGTATCTGCAATATGTCAAGAACTGTTAAGGGTATTATGTCGAAAGCTTCTGAGAATGCTGAAGGGATGTCGAAATTAGGGGCAATATGTACATCCTGGTTGTCAAATGGGCGTTGCTGTAGTATTCCAGAAAAATATAAGATGAAACATTTCTCAGAACCAACATTTGCCCATTTGACAACCAGGATGTGTCCCTCTGCCTCGTACTTTAAAGTTTCAACACTTCCATAGTTTCAACACTAAAGTCTCAACAAGTAAAAAATATTAATCATAATCACGATTAAGTATAATTTAAAGGTTATTCAGCAAGAAGAGTGGAGGGTAGAGGGGGAAACCCTTTCCCCTTAACCTTTGTTTACTACCCCCTCAACTCATCATATACAGGATGGTTTATGATTGTTTTATCATTTGCTCTTTAATTTGGAAAAATCGTTTTTAAAAACCTGTTTTTCTTTGTTTTTAATATTATATCCAGAGTTCTCTTAAATGTGAGGGAAACTCCTGTTCCGCCCAACCTCCACTGTTTACATTAATGTTATTTTTTTTAATTATTCTTTCGAGAAAGCGAACAACTTCTTAATAGTGCAAGCCGTCTAGGAGGAAGAAGGGGGTGGGATGCAAGCCTTAAAATATTTCAAAGAGGAAGTAGGGGGTCCACTTCTAAAATGAATTTTTGGCTCTTAATTTAACTGAAGCTTAATCCTCAGGTATAAAGAGTTATTAATTTTCATTGATAGCATACATCTTTAAAAGTGAATGCACAACCACCTGGCAATTTAACCCTTAGAAATGACGAGTCTGTTAAATGATCTTTTCAATTCTTATTAAACAATTTGATATCTCTGAATTTTATTTCATATCATTTTGGCCCTTACAAGGCCAAAATTGTTGTTTTGCTCCACAAACTGACAGAAATAGCCAATGTGTGATGTGAAATAGTTTCTTCCTTTACTTAAAAGGGAATTGAAATTTCCTTTTTAATTGACTAATTCTTCTTCAATATTCGAATACCCATACTTAGGGCTAGATTTAAAGCTTTGAAGCTTCTAGACCCAAGCGTTTTTGCCACTCCGTTTTTGAGAATTTTTGAGGAAATCCCCAAAACTTAGGAATAATGAAAGCACTGAACAGAACGAAACTGATGAGTCAAAAGTAATAAAAGAGAGAGGGGATACCGAACTCTCAGCTGCCATTCTTTGGAGACATCTGACAATTTGTAAGTTGCCACGGAATTCCTTTTTTGTTCTAAAATCACTTATCAGTGAATAGGCAATGTGGTGGTGAAGTGCATTTGGGGCTTTGGCGATATATCACAACAGTCCGGTTTTTGTTAAGAAAAATCACTCAGTGATAATTTATTTCACCTACTCTCAACGTGTGCCCTAGGCCAGGGCCTAGTGGGTCTATTCGTAAATCCTGGCCTACGTATACCTCAATACATAAACTCACAGAAATATAGGTATCGGTAACCATTCTTCTTTAAAAAAAAAATCGTGTTTTGTGGATAGGGGCTAGAAACGTCTGCACCAGGGTTTTAAAATATACTAAAGTTGAAGGTGTAATGTTCATTGAAACTCTGCTTTTATGTTTTTTTTGTGTTTGATTTTAATCATTCAAACTATCTTATGCTTTTAACTTTGGGACAGGCGATTCTGGAATTAATTCTATTCTATTGTTTATTATTATTTTTAAAAGTAGCTTCTTTTGATATAAATATTGTTATCAAAAACTTCTTCTTTTAGATTGTCAACGACCATTATAGGTTATTTGTGCACAAATCGCTCTTTAACTATAGCTTGTGACCGTAATCTGTTTTACAACGTTGTTTTTCAACTCTTTTATGGCCATGCATAAAATTCATCTGAAGGCTACATAGAAAAACGCTAAACCAACAAATGAGAACGACTAGTCTTCATATGAAGTCACCAGGGAACAAGATAGCAACATATTTGGAATCTGGTTACCCTCCCCTGCCGTAATTTGAAATTGACTTCTTGATTAAACAAAGGTTACTGCATCTAAATAAAACGTCACGCAATTCTTTATTATGTAATATCAACTAGAAAGCATTTTAAATCATATAAGTTTTCTATAAAAGCTACAGTAGGTATAAGTTTTAAAATTTGATTTGTTTTTCCGGATTCGAAACACTTTTTTCTAAAAAAAGGTAATGATAAAAATTTAGAAATAGAAGTAGTGCAGGAGGAATTTGTATGCCTACGGGAGCAAGAATTTCTCCTCAAGGGATTGAATACCACTTTATCTGTCTTTCTTCTTCAATTTGGAAAGCGAAATTTTAACTAAATTGGATAGCCCTGACACAGTTGTTTCCGAAGTCCCTTGGGCTGGTCAAGAAGAATTTAAGAAAAATGTCTTTGAAAATGTATCCCTCTTATGTTTCAGCCAATTGATATTTGGGAAATTTAAATAATATTCAGGGTGCAACTAGCCACACTAACACTATCTTAGTACAAATTTGAATCTTGGTTGTGTTTTGGTCTCAGTCAGGAAAAATTAATTGCGTAAATTGATCTGTCAGAAAGGAATCAAATTTTTCTAACTTATATAACAGCATGATTTTCGCACGTTAAACGGTTTTTGGCTTAGCCGTTTGAGATGATAAATAACAGTTTGAATAGGGGTGAATCTTCTTATTAGACAGTGAAAAAAAATAATCGAAAAATATGATGGATATTTTGACCACATATACATGATCGTCATCAGCAGTATTTTTGTTGAGGCAGGGTATTTTGTGGAATACTCTGAGATTGGACAGACTGAAGCCAGAGACAGCTGAAAAAACCACGCTCGGGGGTTTGATTCCCTTAATGATATGATGCACCGACCGTAACGTTAGAAAATACTCTTTAAAGATCAGTCCAAGATGGGATAAAAAGTTCTCTTGCTAATCACATGCTTACTGCCACTGATGCCTGGCGAATGGTGGGTGACTGTTTTCTCTCTTTTGAGCGACAGGTATTGCCGGCTGAAGCTGGTCTCCCCAAGCCGGTTTGAAGCTAGTGGGTGAAGTTTCGGAATAGGGAGCTTGCCTAAGGCCATAAAAAGTGTATTTTAGTGCCTAATATTTCTAGATTGCAGTGAGAGCTCCTACCTAGAAAATGGAAGAGGGGAATGATCAGCAGGAAAAAAAAATCACGATGAGACATTATCCTATATAACACAAGGGAAGCTCCTCCATCAACTTCTCACTTTTAAAGCTAAGCTTTCCTCATTTTGTCTTAGGGCTTGAAGAATTAACTCTCTTACATAGGAAATATTATGCAAGAATAATGTTACAACAAATTTTTTAATATAAAAATTCCTCACTGCTTTAAGAATGAAAGCGAATCTTTATTTTCATTTGTTTAGTAAGAATTGTTCTTTTGCGTAGATTGAATATTAACTTTGTTAAGACAGCCAGTCATCCACCTTCAAAGGGGGAATAAACCCCCATTTTTCCTTGTAAATATTCATATAATCTTTCTTAGAAATATAAAATTTTGTTCTGCTGATTTGACAAATAAAGGGGGGGGGGGGGCTGGTTTTGAATATAGATGCAAAGACAAAGACGAGTTAGTTGGGGTGTAAATTTGATGATGCTTATTTCACGCTTATGCAATGCAGGTCTAAAATGATCCTTCCTAATTCTTAATTTTTACTATGTTAAATCCTAATAAAGAGGTAAAACCCCTAACTGTGTGATAATAGTATTAGATTCTTTCAAGCAGAAATATGTTAGCCTTACCATATTGGTTAGAACGTTTATTTTCTACGATAGTAATGAAGTTTCACGTCTAGCTAAAACATGAATACGAATTCATCAAGATTTCTGAAATTGTAAATTATAAATAATGAAGTTTCAATCATAATAAATTAATTTAATTATTTAAGTAGAATTGTTTTTAATATCTAATAAACTCTTAGTTCCTCTATATCAGCGTCGTCTTATATATTTTTTATTACGAGATTATGATTTGTAAGGTTTCATCTGTACATTTATCCCTCTCACTTGATTCAACTCTTTCACTCAAGGCTTAATTAGGCTGTAGTCAGGTCACTTGATTGAATTTGGACATTTTTAGTTCTTGCTATGAAGTCCTACCATATTACAAAATGGTGGCAGCGAAAAAGCGATTTAATTCTATTGTATAAAATACGCTCCTTTCCTTAACGCTACGCCTAATATTTAGAGATCAGAAATAATCTTGATTATAAATCGTTTTTGTATTTTTCGACACTTAAATTAACATAAGAAATATTTGCCCTCATTATTTCTTTTCCTTTGCTGTTTGCTTTTACGTTTTTTTTTGTTTTTTTTTTACAGCAACAAGTGCAGTAACACAATTAAAAAATATACGATAAATGGTTTTACTTAAGTTCCGGTTTACTTCAGAAGGAATAGCTAGCTGGTTAAATTTTGTTAAGCTATAACACACCTTGGACAAGTTTCCTGTGTTAATACAAAAGCTACGCCAGCCCCATCTGTACGATACACAGATTACAGGACGATTGATCCACATTCCACTGTAAAAAGGTTGATCAAACCACAACAAATTTCTGTTTGGGTTAAGGAGCTTCATTTAGTTTCTATATTAATAGGCTTAGATTAATGGGAGAGTTGGTAGATTAAGAGGGTTGGGTATTAATGGGGTAGATTAATGGAATCAATTATGATCGAAAGGTGCTTTAATGTCAGATGAACCATATAGCTCGTATATACAAAAATATATGATCGCTACAAATTTATTTACGACTGAAGGAATTCATGCACTCTACTTTTCTTGATAAAATTTCCCCAGTCGAAAAGCTTCAACCGATTATGGAAATTCGGCAAAAAATAATGAGCCAGTGATTAGATTTTTTATACTTATTAATAGAGATATTAAGAGCTATTTCTCTTTAGTGAAGAAACAACAGTGGAGTGAATCCCTCCTTCAAGGCATTGATTTATTATGATTTGAACAAAGACTACCTGTAAATATTAGAAGATATATTTACCAAAAGGGGGTATGCAAAGATATTACTGAAGTATTTCAAAGTTTAAATTGCATGAAGACATTAATCGACTTTGTTTAGGGATGCCATCCTTGTCAGTGCCGTTATCTACACCTTCTGCTAACATTAGTAGCCGAAGCTCCCGTTACGAGTCCTGGAAAGAACGATTTTTTGATAAAAGAACCAAATTTTATAAAGGTCATGGGGACTATATCCCTCCTAATAACGGCTCATATGTTAATTAGCCCTACCAAAGCAATTTCAGAGAAATACATTCCAGGAACTATCGGTCTTCTTGTAATAACCATTTGTAATTATAATATCAATCTGGTTACTCCAGAAGGTGAAATATTTATAGTTCGGGCTTTCTGTGTTATGTGTAAAACAGATAATCATCTTACTCACATTTTTTTTTTTTTAAAGAATCCAGAAGGCTATTAAGGCTGAAAACATCGAAAAGGTAAATGAAAAGGCCTATTAACATGAAAGAGTCTTTTTTGACTTTTGATGACTCAAAATCAAACGTGGAATGTGACTGATTTTTGGACTGTAGTTCAAGAGAAGTCTCTCATTTCAAAACCTTTCTTTCCTTACAACGTTATCAATAACCTCTAAAACCGGTACTATTACTAAATCCTTTTCAGGACACCGATTACTTGTAATAGGCAGGGCAATGTTATCACTGGGTATACCTGATATAAAGAAAACAGCAAATCTTTTTCAGCATTTTATGGTAGTTGACAATAATCTGTTCGCCGTAATTCTAGGCTGGAAGCTTTATGTTTAATAGAAAGGAGAGAGGAATTGTACAAGAATTATCTGAGTAATAAATCATATGAAAACAAGAGGAATGTAAAGAAATTGGAGAAAACATTAAAATATGAACTAAGGAGATGTGAAGTGGAGGTCAAGGATAAAATTACCGAGGATCTAGAAGATAAAGCTAGACGGAATAAAAGTAAAATATTGTACTGGCAAGTTACAAATTGAGAGGGAGTAGTCAATCTGGAATTGGCCTAGTTAAAGACAGGAATGGGGCCACAGTTATCGATAAGGTAAGAATTAAAGAGAGATGGGCAGAACATCTTGAGAATTTGCTAAACCGAGATAGAGTTGCAGGAAAAGATATAGAGGAAAATGAAAAAGTTTGTTACCTTGATACCTTGGTATCACGTCCAAGATACCATGGACGTGAAGGAAGATTTGTTTTGTGACGAAGAATTAGCGACAGTACTAAAAGAATTCAAAAATAATAAGGCTCTAGGTGCTGATAGGGTGGTAATTGAGTTTCTTAAATATGGTGGCTCTCATGTTAGAAATGAGTTGAATATGATTGATTTCATGTTGAATCATGTTAAATCATGAATATGATTTTTGAAAAAGGGGAAGTAAATATCAATTTTAAAAGAACCTTAATTAAGCCACTTTATAAGAAAGAGGATAAAAGTGAGTGTGGTAATTATCGAGTCATTGTATGTAGCAAATTACTTAGTAATTTGATACTTTTTAGACTGAGAGATGCCGTAGACAAAGTTTTAAAAAAAGAAAAGTGCGGTTTTAGAAAAGGTAAAGGATGTGTCGACCAAGCTTACACTCTAAGGTTAATAATTGAGAAGTGCCTGAGTTGTCAAACACCTTTGATCCTCAGTTTTATAGATTATGAGCAAGCGTTCGATTCTGTTGATAGAAGAGCTTTAATAAAGGTTTCATTCTTGTATAGTATACAAGACAAATACATTAAAGTGATTAGTGCTATGTACGAGAATAAAACTGCTGAGGTAGGAAGTGAAGTTAGCAGCTGGTTTTGTATTAAATCAGGAGTTAAGCAGGGTTGTGTTCTATCCCCCTTTACATGGATTATTTTGATGGATTTTGTCTTAAGGAGCACAGGAAAGGCAATGGGAAACCACGGATTCAAATGGAGAGAAAAAGTCTCCCGGACTTAGAATATGTTGATGATTTAAAAATCCTAGATCAAAGTGTGAGCAAAATGAATGATTGTTTAAAGGTTTTGTGAGTACATGGTGCTAGAATAGATTTGAAAATTAATGTTAAGAAGACTAAGTTACTAAGGCTAGGAATAAGTGAAGATGAAAAGGTGATGTTGGGTATTGAAAACATTGATCAGGTGGGCAGCTTCACTTACCTTGGTAGTTTTATTAGTAAAAATAGTGGGAGCAGTGAATATTTTAAAAGTAGAATAGCCAAGGCTCAGAGTTTTTTTTTACAGTTAAAAAATTTTGGACGAATAGGAAGATAAGTCTGAAAATTAATATTAGAATACTAGAAGATACAGTAAAGATAGTTGTCAAAAATGATTCTGAATCATGGGCGCTTCAAAAAGCGGATGCAGATTTGCTAGATGTTTTCCAGAGAAATTGCTTAAAGATTGTTCTGGGTAAAATCTCACTGACCGTGTTTCAAACAATAGGTTGTACGAAAAATGTGGTTCAATACCGCTTTCTATGGCTATAATGAAAGAAAGTTTGAGCTGGCTAGGGCACGTTGTGCGGATGAATGATGACAGATTGCCCAAGATTGTTCTTTTCGGCCAACTGTCTGGGGCTAATGGGAAAGCAGGTCGTCCTCGTCTGGGGTGGGAGGGCGTCATAAAGAAAGATTTAAAGAAAATGGGAACTTAGTAAGAGGGTGTAAAAAAGGCAGCTTTGAATAGATTGGGATGAGGAGACCCGTGCGTAGCTGTGATGGCCTCAGACGGCATGGTGCTGCGGTGAGTTGTTAGTAGTAGCAGCAGTAGTATACAGAAAAGCTGGACAATTTATTGCACTTTCTTGAAAGGAAGTTAGAATTTAGGGCCAAGGTTAAGACTCAAGGGGATTGTATTACGCTTTAAAGTATGGGATTGTAGTAGTTAGGTCGGATAAACACGTGGACTCTAGAACATTTAGAAGCATAGATTGTAAATTAATTGGAGCATAATCTGAATTATCGATATAGGTAACATAATTACAGGTCATAAGCCAGAATATAGCAAATTCTTACACAATTATTTAGATATAGTTCAGGGGCAGAAGACACATGTTCTCATTTTTAATGATACTGATGATCAATTGGAGCTAAGACATTGTACTGAAATATCAAACTTTTTATGTTTTCCAAAGGAAAATTAGTAGTATTCTCAGAAATATCTGTCTTGGTAAAATCCATGGAAGACTTGCAGGAGGCTGCCTTAGAAGATGAGAAACTTCTTTCTAAGTTTGACCTTCCTACCGTACCCAAAATTTTTTTAGAAGATCTTGTTAAAAGCTTCTAAACAGTAAAAATAACTTTTCTAAATATACGTGAGACGTAAGTAGTATCCTCTCCATGGTCTTAAGCACACCCACAGGGGGTTTACTATTGGAGCTACTAGTCCCTCAAGACATTATCACACACACCTGGGTCTTACGCAATAATACATCACACCTATAACAGTATAGTGTACCTGTAAGCTCCGTGATAGGGGTTGTTTTCTTTTGCCTGTTATATAATAGAGAGTGCTTTTCTTTGAGTGTATAGACAACCCGTAAGGGCCAGAAAAGATCTTCAGGACCCGCCAAATCGTAGTTTATTTGGTTGTTACGTAATAGAAGATGCTTGTTTAGTTATGCAAATGTTTTCTTCAAGGTTTCTTTGGCTGTTATTTTAAAAGTTTAAAAACCTACCAGGTCCTGGAAAAACCTTCTGGGACTACCAAATCATGTTTTCTTTGGTTGTTATGCTTAGAAACCTATGAGGCCCAGGAAAAAACTCTCAGGGACCCCAAGTAGAGGCTTGGCCCAAATTGATCATAACCCAATATTAATCTTATTTGTAGGGCACTGAAATTTATAATATACAGGTAAAAGAGAAAATTTTCGACTATAAAGTCGTTCAATCGAGGATTGTCACCATAAATGCTAAGAAATTGACTGTAAGTATATCCACGACATAAAAAAAACTAAATATAATAATGCATGAAAACCACAGCTTTCGGTCAATAAATCTTGTACTCGCTTATGATTTTAAATAAAAGATTTTCAACTATGCTCAAGATAGTTTTTGATGTGAGGTGTGTAGAATGCAAGCGGCTTTAAAAATGTTCGTGGATATGTTTATTAATAAAACTTTCATGAAAAAAAGTCTGTGTCCTTTATATTTCTTCTTTCACGTATAGGTAACCATGGGTAATGATAAGTGGTGGTAGCTCGTCAGGATTCAACTTATACTCATCTTGACAAGCAAAGTCAGGATCGAATTTTCTACAAAAAAATGTAACTTCATTGTTATTATGTCTCCTTGTAAAGTCAATAATACTATCTGAATTCAAATTATAAAATTAGCATGTTTCAATTTGCTTATTTAAAGTAGTGTCACGTATGAAATTATCATATGAAGAACCTTTTACTGTAACAGACAAATAAAAATCAGTAGGTTTATAATCATAGTAGTCGGTATCTTCACAGCGATGTCGTAAAATCCAGATTCTCTTATTTTTCCAGCAATTGAATCTTTGACCAGGTAAAACATAAAATCGCAAAGAAAACGAGAACAATTACAGCCATTGAACAAATTGAAAAATTATGCAAATATTTCGGTCAAGACCTCCACTTGACCATACTCATTGCAGAATAAAACTAATAAAAATATAAAAAACCAAACCTTAAAATAAAAACATAAAACTAAAATTAGACGACCCTTTCTCAGTAACGGTGAAAGGGTAACTGAATAAAAAACACAAGTTTAAATGACATTTCACAATTTCATTTTATGTAAAGCACTCTTAAAGGCCAAACGCTTTCCAATTAGATTATTATCGGGGATTTTATTTGATTGCAAAATATAATTTTGCGGATGTATGTAAAAACGATCAGAATTAATAATTTCATCATCAATGGGACTTAGAAAAGTTTCTCCAGTGTCTCTATTGAGAGCTACCTTTTGGTGATTTTTTATTTCAACTGCCTCCCTGAAAACTTGCGCGAGACTCTTAACGGGGGCAACAATGGAGGTTTCATCAAACAAAATGAAATGGTGTGGACCCTCATACACATGTATCTCATACACATGCCTGTGTGTCTCAGTGGATGTTGGCTTGTCTCTATGTCTGTCTTTTTGTGATTTGTTACTGACTCAGTGTGTTTGTAGGTATTTTTGTCTCCTTACTCCGTGCCTGTGTGTCTGAGCGGAAGTTTGCTTGTCTCTATATTTGTATTTGCATGATTTTGTATCTGACTCTGTGTGTTTGTATGTATTTTTGCCACTTTTTTTGTGCCTTTGTGTCTGAGCGGATGCTTGCTTGTCTCTATGTTTATCTTTTTGCAATTTTATGTCTGACTCTGTGTGTTTGTAGGATTTTTTTTCTCTCTTTCTTTGTACCTGTGTGTTTGATTGGATGTTTACTTGTCTCTTTGTTTGTCTTTGTGTGATTTTGTGTCTGACTCTGTGTGTTTGTAAGCATTTTTGCCTCTCTCTCTCTCTCTCTCTCTCCCTCTTTATCTCTCTCTCTCTCTCTCTCTCTCTCTCTCTCTCTCT
>JAQQPU010005089.1:24786-48941 GCA_029168905.1 Artemia sp. Kazakhstan ARC1039 | reverse complement strand
GAGGTGTCAATAGCCAAAATTTGGGGGGAGGGGAATGGATTTTACCATCTGGTTGGGAGTTTTTTTGACAAATCTAAGTGATATTGCAATTGAAATTACTAAAGAAAACAACAACAAATAAACAAGCATCCGTGATCTTTCTTTTGGGAAAAAATCAAAAATTCCGCTTTTGTGTAGTTATTAGCTTGAAACCTCCACAGTAGGGTTGTGAAATATTTTAAATCTAATGATGTGAGTTTCATTACGATCATTTGTCTTTTTGAGAGTGTTTATCCCATTTTTGAAGATCAGGTATATTATCTTAGCCTCGTGCTGTTTGATGTGTAACAAAAGAATTCTTCTCATATTATTTGTTTGGGTTGTTACCAAAATTCCTTTTTTAGAGTTTGGTTAATATTGGGCCGAGGTGCTCCTTACTTACAGTTCGTTATAACGAACTGTTTGATTTTGCGTCATATATTCTACATTTATTTTGGAATTATGGTCAAATTTCCATAATCTCTTCTTTTCTTTACACTTCTATTTGTCTTAACTTCCCTTTGGCAACTGGTGGATCCATTTGACGGGGGCCCCGTCCCCCAAATTTTCCAAGTCATTTAACCTAAAAGGAAAATATCACAATCTATCCCCCAAAACACTGCATAATGGGTAAATTTTTAATTTATTTGAGGAAAAATTAATTTCTGAAATTGGGTCAGGTATATTTTTATGTCGCCCCGGAAAACAACATGTTTTCCCTTGAGTTTTTAACCTGGTTTCGTTGATTTTGTCATAACTAGCTGAATTATTCCTAATCGCTATTTGATCTAAATGTTCAGATAAGACAAGATTTCTAATGAAACCAGAGCCAGGAAATCAAGAAACGAATTTTGCATAAATGATGTTACTATGAATTAGACTGACTTTTGGTACATAAGTTTAATTTTTACTTAAGTTACTTTGAAATTCAGACGAGCTGTTAGTGGATAAGGTTCCAATCAAAAACGTAAGTAGAGAATTTTGCTAAGGTTTCTACTAGTGTTGTAGTAGCTGTTACTTTCATGAAAGCAAAGAGGACAAATTCTTCTTTTTTTCAATTTGTAAATGAAAATTACAAAAAGAGGCGATTTCCAATGAAATTAGCCAAACATGCATATTTCCAAGATCTAAAGGGGTGTAAGAATCTTGGGAGGCATAGGACCGCTGTCCCTTATCAATTGACACCACTGTATTTTAAAATTCAAAACGAAATCAGCTCAACCTAAATATAAGGTGAGCAATCATCAGTGCCACGTCTTTCGTCTAAGAACAAGGGAGTATCTCCAGCATTTTTATTGGGGGGGGGGGGCAAGAGGGGTCCATATCTGGATAGTCAAGGGGCATAGGCTATACAATAGTTTTTTTTACCCATATTATTGGGGAGAGGGGGGCAACTGCCCCCCCCCCTGAAACGAAACCCCTGTCTAAGATTTAGCCCTTCCTTTAAGGTTTGGATTAATGTTTAATGTTTCAGATTTAGCCCTTACCTTACTAGTTAAAATAACCAAATCTTCAAAACAGTAAAACCACCAATTAGATTATCACCTGTCTTTTATGGTAGGATTTTTACCGCACACAAGTGCAGTTTTTCTTTCCATCACAGCCCCAGAAAGTCAGAGTTTCATTTGAGCTTAGCTGAAAACTGAATGAATGTCTTGAATTGAAAGTGTAGACACTTTGTTTCCTAAGGGGTAGAAAAAGACGCAAGTAGGGGGGGGGCTTTAATCCTGGATGTGTCCAAAAATCCTTAGGTTTCAAGAATTGTGGACCATTCCAATTTAGATTATTAAATTCCGAATTATCTAATATCCAAAAAAAATTTTCGGAAGAATAACAAATACCCACTTTTGAAATGCTAAGACACTATTTGTGAAATATGCGCCTAATCTAATTTGAAAGCCTCTTACCAGATAGATCAGGAATCTTTGCGTGACTTTGGATTTTTAAAAGGTGTGATATTTACACCTATTTAGGTTAACTCTGCAACATTTGTAACAATGCGTTTAATATTAACTTTGTATCCACCCCTGGCCGAGAACCTTTTTGGAGATCTAGTTGAAACTTTCAGGGTATGTTAGAGAGACTTGATCTTAAATTTTGATTTGGAGATAGGGGACAGAGGTATAAGGCCAAAAGGCTCGGTATTAAATATGTTTGAAATCTTTGGGTTAGGAGTCCCTGTTGAACTAAATTCTATTCCCGGTGAACTTGCAATTTAGCCAGAAAAAACATGAGTATCCAGATTATCAAAATAACGTATATGTACTGTCTCAGGAAAGAGCTGGCGGATTTGATTAGAAATTTTGGGAGCCGGTGTTCACCCCTCCCCCCTCAGTAATCCCCCTGAATAATTCCGGATGTTCATTAGAAGGGAAATTGAAAGTTCTACTCACTTGTTTAAGTAAAAGGCAACCCTATAGCATTGCCAACAGGAAAGAGACAAAAGGTTCAATGGATTAATACTTGTTTATTCATTTTTTTTCCCAGAGGCACTTTATATGGAATTTGTGGTTGCATTAACTTCGGAGGGGACTCATTCGATTGCTAATTAAAAGTTAAAATTCCCTTTTCAAAAATTAATAGAGGGCAACAAACAGCCCATCATACTGTTTTTTCATCAAATACATCCGATCAAAATTTTGAGATATCCATTTTGTTAAAAATAGTCCAAAGGTCAAATAACCATGCCTCCGGGTTTGAAAACCCCCCTTCCAGCCCCTTGGGTAACGGCTCTGAGCTAAGAAAGTTGCCCATTTTTAAGATACAAGGTTTTTATGGGAAGGGTGGTCAAATAAACTTTGGGGGATGGGGGCTCATTCAATAGGAATTGAAAGTTCCAGTGCACTTTTTTAAAACTTAGCCTGCTTTTCAACCAGTGCTACTAAATAAGTTGTTACCAACTACAGTGTCTTAAAATATTCTTATTCTAGTTCAACGGCCCGAGTATTTTAGCAGTCGTTTTTAAAGAAATTAGAAAAAGAGTCCAACTTTAGCGTAAAGAGTAAGGTTTTGAGGAGGAGTTAGACCCTCCCCCTCATCGTCTATTCTGTTCTGTTTTAAGCTTTAATGTTACTCATCACTTAGTTGAAAAATGTTGTTTTTTAAATTTAATTTCTGATCTTTTTTCAAATTATGCCCAGGCTATATGATCTAGGCTACTAGCCAATTAAGCACACGACTTATTGCTTTTCAAGTGTATGTACCACTAATCATAAATTGGCTGGTAGCTTCCCACTTTTTCTCTTCTCTGCTTAATAATTCAAATGTTGGATTGTAAGTAAAATTGAGGAAGATTTGATTATTTAGTCAAAATTTTTGATGAACAATAGTTTTGCTGAATAAGTTCTTAATAGCAATTTTACGAATAGAAATTCGGGTGAACAGAGACGGGGATTATTGTTCATGTCGACGAAAATTCTGCATGACTTAGTCTCGAGTAATTACAAGTAATTACTTCCCATTGACTTAGTCTGGCACCGACCAGAGGTGTCAATAGCCAAAATTTGGGGGGAGGGGAATGGATTTTACCAACTGGTTGGGAGTTTTTTTTGACAAATGTAAGTGATATTGCTATTGAAATCAATAAAGAAAACAACAACAAATAAACAAGCATCCGTGATCTTTCTTTTGGGAAAAAATCAAAAATTCCGCTTTTGTGTAGTTATTAGCTTGAAACCTCCACAGTAGGGTTGTGAAATATTTTGAATCTAATGATGTGAGTTTCATTACGATCATTTGTCTTTTTGAGAGTGTTTATCCCATTTTTGAAGATCAGTCATATTATCTTAGCCTCGTGCTGTTTGATGTGTAACAAAAGAATTCTTCTCATATATTATTTGTTAGGCTTGTTACCAAAATTCCTTTTTTAGAGTCTGGTTAATATTGGGCCGAGGTGCTCCTTACTTACAGTTCGTTATAACGAACTGTTTGATTTTGCGTCATATATTCTACATTTATTTTGGAATTATGGTTAAATTTCCATAATCTCTTCTTTTCTTTACACTTTTTATTTGTCTTAACTTTCCTTTAGCAACTGGTTGATCCATTGGACGGGGCCCCGTCCCCCAAATTTTCCAAGTCATTTAACCTAAAAGGAAAATATCACAATCTATCCCCCAAAATACTGCATAATGGGTAAATTCTTAATTTATTTGAGGAAAAATTAATTTTTGAAATTGGGTCAGGTATATTTTTAATGTCGCCTGAAAACAACATGTTTTCCCTTAAGTTTTTAACTTGGTTTCGTTGATTTTGTCATAACTAGCTGAATTATTCCTAATCGCTATTTGATCTAAATGTTTGATCAATAGACAAGATTTTTAATGAAACCTGAGCCAGGAAATCAAGAAACGAATTTCGCATAAATGATGTTACTATTAATTAGGCTGACTTTTGGTACATAAGTTTAATTTTTACTTAAGTTACTTTCAAATTCAGACGAGCTGTTAGTGGATAAGGTTCCAATCGAAAACGTAAGTAGAGAATGTCGCTAAGGTTTCAACTAGTGTTGTAGTAACTGTTACTTTCATGAAAGCAAAGAGGACAAATTTTTCTTTTTTTCATTTTGTAAATAAAAATTACAAAAAAGGCGATTTCAAATGAAATTAGCCAAAAATGCGTATTTCCAAGATCTTAAGGGGCGTAAGATTCTTGGGAGGCATAGGACCGATGTCCCCTATCAATTGACACTACTGTGTTTTAAAATTCAAAATGAAATCAGCTTAACCTAAATATAAGGTGAGCTATCAACAGTGCCACGTCTTTCGTCTAAGAACAAGGGAGTATCTCTAGCATTTTTATTTGGGGGGGGGGGGGGGCGAGAGGGGTCCATATCTGAATAGTCAAGGGGCATAGGCTATACAATAGTTTTTTTACCCATATTATTGGGGGAGGGGGCAACTGCTCCCCCCTTTTTGTCTTTTATGGTAAGATTTTTACAGCACACAAGTGCAGTTTTTCTTTCCATCACAGCCCCAGAAAGTCGGAGTTTCATTTGAGCTTTGCTGAAAACTGAATGAATGTCTTGAATTGAAAGTGTAGACACTTTGTTTCCTAAGGGGTAAAAAAGACGCAAGTAGGGGGGGGGGATTTAATCCTGGATGCGTCCAAAAACCCTTAGGTTTCAAGAATTGTGGACCATTCCAATTTAGATTATTAAATTCTGAATTATGAAATATCCAAAAAAAATTTCGGAAGAATAACAAATACCCACTTTTGAAAGGTAATAATTCTCATCACTGCTGCATAAATGATTTTCGTTGGAGGATTGGGGGAGATAGTGTTTTCCCACCATTTTTAGACCTATTTAACGAGTTTTTGGAACCAACTTACGATTTGGATAAGAATTTTGGGACAAGAGGCTCAAATCCAGCCCCTCCTTCCGGATAAGTTCCTGCTTCCAACTCAATTAATTATTTTAGAATTTAAATACTATATCGCTATCTATTTTCCCTAAGGAAATGTTTTTAGCTACATTTTCGCGACTAATTTTCGGTTTCAATAAAAGATTTCGGAAGGATGGGCTCAAACCCCAAATCCTGTTCCTGCTTCTAACTCAATTAGTTATTTTAGGATGTAGATACTACATCGACATCTATTTTCCTAAAAAAATAACTATCTTTCTAATGGGGCCAATTGGACATTAAAGAAGCGGGTAAATTTTCTGTTTTATTTGAAATGTTCCTTTTTTCAATGTCATAAATTAAAATTACTTGATTTTTTTAAAATCATATGTTAGTTTTCTATAGCAAAAATATAGAATTGCTCCAGCAATTTACGCCATGTTTTTGAAATCAACTTTTCTCTTAATAGATCTCAGATTATCCTCATATGCCTTTGAAACTAACGCTAATCTTTAAGAGGAAATATTATTTGCTGCTCTCTAAAATTTGAAAATACTATAAGGCTGAATTTAATTCAACTATGTTCCGGCTGTTCTTCAAACATAATTAAATTTCGTACTTTTGTATTATATGGTACACACTCGGCAATTGAAGTTAGATTAATCCTGATGAAATATACAAAACTATGATGAAAATACAATACTTCTGTAACAAAATTATAAAATCTATAACACAGAATTATGGTAGGGGGCCGCAAAAAACGCATTATATTAAATACCTAATCCAACCAGAATACCATCTCTATATACTAAATATTAAATAAAAATATACCTATAACGTAAATTCCAACTGAACTTAAGCTAATTTTCTTCAAATACTGACATTCATACCGGTTATTGTATGATCTGTAGATACAAGTTTTCGGATGTGGACCATATAATACACAAGTACCCTAATTTTTTTGAAAGAGCACTGGGTTAAAATACAATACCAGTTGACATTATCCAAGAATTCCCTAGTTCAATTTTATTGTGACTTATGTAAGCGACATCTATCACATGAATTCTGTTCAAATTCTACCAGATAGAATGTGACATTTGTCTTTTTGACCTTGGCCTGACTTTTTTTATTCCCATAGATTTTAAGCCTGAAAATGACTAATTTGAAGATAGAAGTTGAAACAACTATCCCTTTTGATGGACAGAAACCCGGAACAAGTGGACTTCGGAAGCCTGTGAAGAAGTTTCAGGAGTCTAATTATACCCACAATTTTATCCAAAGCATATTGTCAGGAGGCTTAGGCAATCCTGCTGGAACAACTATTGTTGTTGGAGGTGATGGTCGTTACTTTGGCAAAGAAGCCACTGAAATTATTATCAAGATATGTGCAGGGAACAAGGCAAGTTTCTTTATATTGGCCTAGTTTTCTGCATACCCTCTTCTGAATTAGGCTAGGCTATAGCCTAAACTCCTAATTGCAAAAGAGCAGGCCTAGTAACATTTTATTCGTTTTTCAACCCTGTTTCCAAATATAGCCTCATGATCAGTAGGCCTGCTGTGACAATTGCACCCCAGTCCTGTTAGGTTTTGCTTTTTTTAAACGTGTTTTGGTAAATTTGCAGTAGGCCAGATAATTTAGCTAGGCCCTAAAAAGAAAGTGAAAACAACTTTTGAGTGAAAACAACTTTTTTTTTGGTAAAATTACACTTTAGCTAGGCTACTTTTGGCTATCTTGGAAAGGGGTTAGACTAGGGTAAAGGCACTAATGATTCGAAAGTGCAATTTTGGAACCACAAAAAACATTGTATTTTTCAAAATCTTGAAAGAGGGGGAGACCAAGTGTTTCACAAGCTGTGAAGTAGAAATAGATAACAAGCAATATCAACCAGAATTATTATTGACAATAGTATAGGCCCTAGATACTGACAGAAATGTTTTTTTATTCAAGGGGACTAAGACAAGGCCATTCTCATTGGTTGTGATACCTGTGTTTGTTGATCCAATTCTGTTCTTGTCCTCAGTGTAAATAGATCTGGATTCTGCACTAATTGTCATTTTTTTATCTACCTTTTTAAACCCTTCTCTCTAACTCACTTCCTCCAACATACCATCCTTATTAAATTGTTACCATCTTATTTTGGTGTGGTTGAAAAGCATATTACTAAACATAACTAAACATATTTACATCATAATGGCTATTATTCTAACAATTTTTCTTCTTAATAAGGTATGAGGTCCATTAATTCTAACAGCAGACTCTTTCACCTCTTTATTAGACTGGTTAAAAGACTGAGTTACCTTCTACTACTAATAACAACCCTACTACTACTGATATTGTCAGTCTCCATACAATATTTTATAAGCATTTCTAAGGCAAATCAGATGGCTCACAATTCAGCAGATAACTAGACTAACAAAGCAGATAAATAGATTAACAAAATAGGCCAAAATATGTTTATTGTTAAAAAGTGTTGTGCAACTGATATTTGACAAAAGTTTTGAAGTTTGAATAAAAGTTTCTCCCTAGTTTTGTTTACACTTTTGACTCTTTACCCTGTATTCTGAATGATATGAAATGTTGATATTGATATACTTTACAGGTTAGGAAACTTATTGTTGGCCAAAATGGCATTCTTTCAACCCCTGCAGTTTCTAGTATGATTAGGAAGTTTCATGCAGATGGTGGTATTGTTCTTACAGCCAGTCATAACCCGGGTGGCCCTAATGCAGATTTTGGCATTAAATTCAACACAACCAATGGAGGTGAGTTCACATTTTATAACTGTGTTTTTGTCAAAATTATCAACCTTGGAATTGTAAATATTTCTAGCAATCTGCTCAAGGCTATATTTAATTTTGTTTTGATATTTTAAGATTCTAAAAAATACCCAAAGCACTTCAGATTTGAAAGTTCGGTTTTGATCCTTTTCCTTTTTCCTGAAAATTTATTTACTTTCTCCCTTTTTTTATTGCCTTAAATCAGTTTGAAGAGAATCTGAAATTACTCACTTGTTTAACTTCAATTGTCATTTTCCTTTTACTTATTTTTGAATTTTATTTTAGAATTTTATATTTTTATAGACACACTAAAGACTGGTTAATCCTGTGTGGAGTTAGATTGAAGGGAAATCTATCATTATTGTAAATGTAATATTGTATTTTGCTTCAACTTTAGTTTTATCTATTGTCTTCTTTCTTCGTTTTGGTATAAATGTAATAGTTGGTAAAATAATGCATCTTAAGATTGAAATTTAACTTTAAGAAATATTCTAGTGTGAAGCTGGCATGTAAATTTCTTATTCATTTTCAAACAACAGCAAAAATTAATAAACTTTTTTAGCAGACAATTCAAATAAAAGGTTACGTTCTTTGTGCAGATGTACAAATAAATATTGACAATAAATTAAATAAGAGTTGAAATCCAACGTTTCTTCATATTTACCAAATCTTTACCCTTTCTCAAAAGATTTCCAATTATACATTTACCCCAAAATCTTATAATTTATAAATAATCAGTTATTACTAATGCTTGTTATATCTTTCTAGGTCCTGCCCCAGATTCTGTTACAACAGCGATCTATAAATACAGTACTGAAATTAAGGAATTTAGAAATGTACCTGATCTGAAATGTGATATTGGCAAAATAGGATTGAAAGAGTTTCAGGTAGCATTTTGTGTTGTTTCTGCTTCCTGTTTAGTTCTCTACATACAAGAAATATCAACAGGTTAAAAAAAAAGTAAAAACAAATTTGTAAAACCAGACTTGAATTAAAATTGCTTCTCACCTCAATGGGTTGGCAAAACCCTACATAATACAAATTCTCGAATTCCCTGAACTCCTAGTCCACTTTTCCCACCCTGTACGGTTTCTTCTTATATCTTCAAATTGAACTCAGGTACTAACAAAGACAAAAAACACTCCCTGTTAAACGTTTTAAATTGATACATTTTCTTAAGTTCATGAGTTAAATCACTGACCCTATCCATTATTTTTTTTATGTTTTTTGGTTTCATATTTAATTTGTTTATGTTTGAATTTTAATTTTTTAGTCTGTTTAACTTTAGATGCCCCCTTTTTTAGTCTTTCTTATTTTAACTTATTTTTAGATTGACTTTACCTTTCATTACTGCTTCTGAAACATGGCTATTGGGATGTCATGCCTTAGGTGAATTTAGTTGGCACTGAACTTAAGTTGCATTATAGTGTCAGTATAATTTTAATTTATACAGAAAACATAATTTTGACGGGCCCCTCCGAATCCTTATGGGGTTGGGGGAGTGGGAAGGAAGTTCTCATTATATTTTGATGTACATATAAAAAAATGTCCCAAGAGGAGTTTTTTTTAGCTCAATTAGTTTTTTTTAGTTATTATGATGTGTTCTAGGTAAGAAGTCATGATAAATTTCCGGTAAAAATGGAAATATTTAAATGTCAGTCTTCAAAAAAGACTGGGTGGCTATCATTCAGCAGAAGTTTTGCACTGTGTTACACCTATACTTCTAGCAAAAACTGTTGTATTTGCCTGAAGAAAATTGCTGGCAATTCATAATTTTGAATTAAATTAGATAGCTTTACAGCAACTGAAACCCCTGGAATAAGTCAAGGGTAGTCTATTATTGGTTCAAAATTTCTTTAGCCTATTGAAACTAAATAATATAAGGAGCAGCCAGTAAATTCGTATGTATTCAGACACTTTAGCTTGAAATAAAGTATGGAAATTTCAATGAGAGATCAAAAGATGTTTCTGCTTAAAGACACAGAGGGTTATTTTTAAAATTAATTTAAGTCATATTCAAGCTCGAATTAATTAAATGTAAAATATCAAAAATATAGGTATTTTTTAAAGCGAATATTAAGCATCCCTTTGACAAAATTTGAAAAGTCGTTACTTGTTAGGTGACAAATTAAAAATATAGCCAAATCTTTCTCCACTATAGCCAAATCTTTTACATAGAAAATAGGATAATAAATGGTTTTAAAGAAACTTATATCTCATATATCCCATTCCAGCCCTTAAAATCTCTTTGAAGTAGTCCTTATTGGGTTAATTTAGGGGATTATGAGCTGCTATTTTTGGGCAAGTTTTTGTGCTTAAGTTTTTAGTAAATTTATTTTTGTGTAAGTACATGTTGGAAATCCATGGTGATAATAATTTAAGTTTGGTGCTAAACAACGCTCTTGCCTTGGATTTGTATTAGTTGGCTCGCCAAAGAGTAAACATTATTTCTGCTAAGAAGAAATACCGTTATTTTGGACTATATGATGTGGCAATTCAGACTATGTTCTGCTCATTGTTTTCATTCTATTGTTGTAGGATATTGTGTTAACTATTAGGAAGTTAAGCCGTATTACTCATTTTAAAGTTTGATTTAACTTGTTTAACTATAATATATTTAACTTGAGTAACTTGAACTTCGATGTTCAGCAGCTCTAATCTTGAGGGATGAATAAAAACAAACATTCCCGTCTAGTCGAGATAACTTGCAATAGGATGTGCAAAAAGCACTAGTGATATGGTGAGGTTTTATGGAACTAGTTACTACGTAAAGATATTTCGCTAACTGTAAGGACTTAGCTATTATAACTATAGAAATATAGATTATGTGTCAGCTTAAAAACTTTAAAGAAATGGAGAATCCTGAAACTGCATTTAAAGTTCAATTGAATTTTTTAGTTTTTGGTGGGGGCATGACCCTGAATCCCCAACCCCTGCCTAAGTGCCTGAATGACTCAATATTCAAATAACGGAATCAATAAAGTACAATTTTCGAATAAACATTATAATAATTAAAAGGAAAAAAAAAATACTTGCAGTGTATTAACTCCTTCAATGAAGCGGGTTTTTCGTAGTGAAATGGCAATGTAAGCGGTTGTGTGGGCTGTTTGCCAACATTTGTTTTTTCTTTTTTATCATTCTGGATATCTATTTTGCTTCTGTAAATCAGGGGCAGCCTAAGGGGAAGGATTGAATTGTCTTTGGCTTAAGTATTGGGCTTTAGGGGAGTGAGGGAATATGTTTTTAACTAATAACAGCAAATAATTGTTTTAATCAATAAGTATCATGTAATAAAAAAAAAGTTGAACCGTTAAAGACAAGCCTGTTTTTCTTCATAGCAGCCTTTTTACCACTAGCAAAATGACTAAAAGACGAAGTTCAAAGTCATATTAACAGATGAAGTTTTAATTTGATTTTGCTTAGGAGTTTGCTTAGCTTCATCTTTTAGCTTAAAAACACTACTCAGTTGCCCAGCGGTAAAGGAGGGGGGGGGATAAAAAGACATCCTTTCACAATTTTTACCAAACGTTCCTTTTAGTAACATCTCTAACACTATTCTTGTTGCAGGTTGAGGGTGAAGCGTTTACAGTAGAAGTTGTCGATTGTGTTATAAACTACGTTAATCATATGAAGGAAATATTCAATTTTGATTCCCTTCGTTCCTTGATAAAAGGAGATGAGGGGTCTCCATTCTCTTTCCTTGTTGATGGCATGAGTGGCGTCACTGGACCTTACATCCGACGCATTTTTGTTGACGAGTTAGGAGCTTCAGAAGAGTATATAGTAAGGGCTCTGCCTTTAGAAGATTTCGGTGGTCATCATCCTGACCCAAATTTGACATATGCTGCAGACTTGGTGAAGAGTTTAGAGGAAGGAGAATACTCCTTTGGAGCTGCTTTTGATGGAGATGGGGTAAATGACTTTGCTTTGTGTTTGTTTCAAGATCCTTTACATTAAAAATAGTTTAATTACAGTGAACCAGTTAAATAGTAAAGCAGAATTTGGGATATGAACTGGAAAGTGAAGATAATTAGTAGTATATTTGGGCTCATAAATACAAAGGAATAGCTAACGCGTTAGGCGCGTTTTTCAAATGCCACACAAGTAAAAAAAACTAATGTTTTTAAAATATTGGAAAAGTCGTTTTTAAATAAATAGGTGGTCTCTGCACAAAGTGTAATTGGATTACTGGTGCTCTTGGTTCTTGGAAATGATATGGTAAAGAACTAATCTTGTGTTTTATGATTACTGAACCAAAAATTGTAGATTGAAATGCAGTCCATCAATTCTGATAAATTCCTACGTTATTTATGACAGATATGGCTGCATTTGCCTTTGAAAAGATGCCGTTAGTTCCTTGCGTTGACTCGAAAGATAAGTATGATATTTAGCATAAGCCAGTATTAGCTCCAGTAAAATAGAATAAATCATGGCAAAATTATAGATAGTGCTAAGGTACAAACCCATTAAACATCTAGGTTATTTACTCTTTACCAAGTCAAAACTGCAATATTGCCACAACAGTGTGTGATGAATATTTTGGTCTTGCAGCTGGAGGGCTGTGGGTGGTTTTGGCTAAATTAAATTTTGACATATTCTGCTTGATTTAAATATTTATTCTAACCTTATATCAAAACGTGTTTTATATTTGAGTGACTTTGTGTCTCTTTAGTCTATTGCATTATCTATGAATTTTAATTGCCCACTTCGATTTTTGCTCTTTGGGGGAAAACAAATACCAAACATTTCTCAAAATGGACCTGTTATGTGCAAGTGATTGCTTCCGGTGTATTAATAGAAGAAAAAGAGAACTTTTCTCTGCTGTTTGATGGGGTATAGGTAAATGTTTATGAAGAAAATTCGATAATATTTTATAAGCTGGGAGTTCTCTATTATTTATCCTAAGCAATAAATGCAAATACCACTTTTATTGACTTGTTTTAATTAATATGAACTGTGGAAAATACTTGCCCCACTCCTCTTCATAAGAGAGGGAGGAATCCCTTTCTAAGATTTTTTCTAAGGACAACCCAGTAAAAGATAGAAATTTCTGCCTAAATATATGAACTGTATTTACCTAATTTCTCAAAAGATTCCTATTAAAAAAAATCTTAATGTTTTTAAGTTCTGGCCCATGGCATCCCTCTAAGTTCCCTTCCTAAAACTATGGCAGTCTAACCCTCTTGAACCCTGTTGCTAAATAATGCATGGAATATACTTGCCTCTATAGGATATTGGTTGCTGAACTACACACATTCTGTGTTTAATATCATATACTGTTATCTTCCGAAGAGTTTTTCCATTCTTAAGTCTAATGTTTAGCCATAGAAAAATAAATTCTTTTATTGTAGGGTTTAATTGAACATTGTTGAGGTTACACTTGTTTATTTTCAGGATCGTAACATGATCTTAGGAAAGAAGGGCTTCTTTGTAAACCCCTCGGATTCATTGGCAGTTATTGCTGCAAATCTAGACTGCATTCCATATTTTCAAAGAACAGGTATCAAAGGATTTGCAAGAAGTATGCCAACAGGAGCAGCTGTTGATAGGTAGGTCAACTTATATACACGTCAAATGTCAAAACACGTTGTGCACATATGTCAAAACACGTGTTATATGTCAAAACACGTAATGCACACAACTAACTGCACTAATTTTATATTTTCTCCTGATGCGAAAACAATGAAGTTACCCCTGTCTGCAAATGCAAACTGCAATGAAGGAAAAAAAAATCCCAGCTTAATATATGCTCTTATGAAGGTTGTGTAGTCGGTATTAGACCTCAATCCAAGTTTTCTATCACTGTTGTGGTTAATAACGATCAGGATGTGACCAGGATCTTGCTGACGGGAGGGATGGGGAGGGGGGGAGTTTGAAACGTTTTCAGTATATATATATTTTTTTTAATTCTCCCATGCCTAAAAATATATAATGTTTGAAAACGATTTAAAGATGAATGACGGCTTTTAAGCTTGGCACCAATATCTATGGAGTAGATTAAATTTAATTTATTGAAGCCCTCATTGAACACCCTGACTGATCTTTGATGAAGTTAAACATCAGTAGGCGACTTCAAAGTCAGTGCCCCCTCCCCATCTGGGTATTTTCATTGAAAAATTAATTTTGTGGTATTTTCATTGAAGAAACAAAAAAGACAAATTTATCTCTTAGTTTTGAAAAATACATTTTGTCTACCCCCGCCCCTGCCCTAAGTTTTCATGAATTGCCACTGATCAAAGTAGTGTGGAAAATGACTTTTTACAAATATTTGTTTGTATAGAACAATTTTTTTTAACAGTGTCAGTGAAAGGAAAGAAGTACTCTTTAATTTGGTTAGGCTTCTTAGGTGCTTTAAGATACAATTCTTAGGGGTGAGGGCTTATAAGAAGAAAGAATAAGAAAAATGAAAAAGTAATTTATTTCGATTAACCTTTTTTTTTCTTGGGGGATTCCCCCTGACTTCTTGTGCACAGGCATGGAAAATGTAGAGGATCCTTGTACTTCGTCTAAATATATTAATAGTATTAATATTAAGTAAGATTTTTTTTTGTACTCAAAGTGTTTTCAATATTTAATAAGTGTTGTTAATGCTCCTTTGTTTATGTATTTCACCGCAAATAAAACCACAAAAAAACTACTACGTAGTGGAAAAGATGTCTTTTCTTTGCGTAATTTTTTTGATTAATCACCCGCTTTGTGGTTTCTTTTTATACCCATCATCTTACCACGAAATTTAAAATTATAAGGTTATTTACCTGATTATGCGCGGTATGTGTTAATATGCCTTGTGACACCCTATGTTTATGGGCAGTTTTTTGGCTCAGTTATTTTGCAAGGTTCATTAGATGCTTTTTCAACCGACAAATGAAAAGATAATATTTTGCGTCGTAGACGTCCTACGCAGCAGCAAATGTCACACAAGAGAAGTTTTACTACCAGCTTCAAAAAGATTTTTGAAAATTAGTTTTGGTTTAAATGATTCTTCATTTATTTTGTCCCATCAAAATTCATTGTGAAGACGATTTATGAAACAAAGGATGATATTTAATAACAAATATAGATTTCTACTTATGACTGTTTGCACATTCTAATGTAATTCATTTATCATTTTCGCTTATGTGGTTTTAGTTTGGAACATGGTGCTCTCTATCCTTTCAAGCCTTAAGAATGGCTCTATTTTTTCAGCCTTGAAATCCAAAATTGTCTATTATCACATATACAAAAAATAGTGTTAATATACGAATTTATCAATAAACGGGCTTACTGTAGTTATGCATCAATAAATAATTAATCAATAAATATCTCTATATTGTTCTGGTATTTTTTGATAATCGTCAGTTTGATAATTTTTTGATTTTGGGAAAATATATTTTTATGGATAATATTGAAGGATAACAGGATTTTATATATTTGAATCTCTTAGTTTTTCTAAGCTCTTGAGTTTCGTGGATCAAATATACTTGACTTAGGTCTCCTACCGGGCACTACTCGGCGTAGAGAGTGACGTCTGCCTCCCCCATCCACTTCGGTCCATTGCAATGGTTCGCGCTTCACTCGGTCCGATATTTGACATCGCTAGAAACTTGGATATGCTGTCGGACCACTGATTTTTTGGTCGGCTGCGAGGTCGCTTCCAACCGGCTTTGATAGGGTCAAAGTCGAAGATCATCTTTGCGGGCAAGTGCGGGTGCATTTGAAGTAGATGTCCGAACCACCGTAAGGTACGCTCGGTTGTTTGGTGGTTAGAAAATCGGGATTGCTTGCTGAGATGCAGCAGCTAATGATGTTTAAAGTCGATGTAACTTTCATCTCCGTTCAGTTTTTATATTTTGAAATAAAGTTTTCTTAAAATTAAACTTCAGCAGTTTAAATGGATCTTTAAATAATGATTCCTTCTTTTTTTTACTTTTAGAGTTGCTTGTAAACTAGGAAAAGAGCTATTTGAAGTTCCAACTGGCTGGAAGTATTTTGGAAATTTAATGGATGCTGGAAGACTGTCGTTGTGTGGAGAAGAAAGTTTTGGGTGGGTTGCACTAATTTTCTTCATTTTTTTCTTTTATAGAGGGAAATTGAACTGTTATGTACTACGTTCAGGAACTAAGTTATTTGTGCAGTCTTCTAGCCTTCGCATATAAAAAAGACCGAACCACTTAAGTGTGAAAATTAATAAAATGTAAGTAGAATATGTTTGAACCTAAAAAATATTAAGATGTTGACAAAGCGCAGAGTGTAGTTCAAGGCTTCTTTGGGCCCAAACAAATAAGAATAAATGCTCTATATTTTTTCGATTTTCTGCATTGTTAGTAATTTACTGTCGAAATCAGAGGCTAGGTCTTTTTTGCTACAGGCCCATTCATAATGAGATTTTACTAATACCTAGATTCAGCTAACGCTAATTTCAGCCAATCAGATATTTATAAGATCTTTTGATTGGTTGAATCATTTTTATTGGCTCATATTAACACTAGCATAATCTCGGTATTAATACAATTGATTGTGAATGGACTTAAACCAAACTGGTAAGGTCTTTTATTTGTGGGAAAAAAACCGCGCTTAATTCTCTATCCTTTTGCTTACTTGTTATATTTGTGTCTCCTCAGCAAAGAATTATCAAAGTCTTCATTAAGGGGATTCGATACCAAAAAGAATTAGCCTATTTCGTCCATTATGAACTGTTTTAGTATGTGTGACCGAACTATTTAGAATTTATTGGGCGTTCTTGCCATAACGTTTAGAGCTTGGATAAGCAATCCAAATAAACGACAGAAAACTAAAAGCAAACATCTACTTTCCCTGAAAACAGAAAAAGTTTGTAGCTTGTCTTGTTTTGTGCTGGAGATAGATATTTCTTTTAAAAATTTGGCAAAGGGTTGTCCCTAAAAATGTTCAAGTATACCTGTTAGGAAAATGCCCAAAATCAGTGCAAAAGAGAAGTCATTTGATCAGTTTGACAGCTCTTCGAATTTTCTGTGGTGCAACCCGCTTGGATTGAAAACTTTGCCGACAAACTTCCATTGTCTTTTCAATCAAATTTCGTAATCAGATCACGAGTTTTCAATAGGTTTCAATGATAAGTAGTCCCCTGGAAAAATTCGCTAATGTACCCTTTGTCTTTTGAGACAGTCAGCCGACATTGAGGCTCACAAAGTGATGTTAAAAGTCTCAAATAAGGATTTCTTCTATTCATGGAAGGATCAATTGCGAATTCTATTATATAAGGGATCGGCATCAGCAGTCTTACGCAAGTAATCGGTGTTTCTGATGATGTTTGGTGTTACTGCATTGATGCCCGTGCAAATAGGCTCTGAGTGAGAAAACGAAAATCAAAACATTGATCTTAGAAGTTAAATTAACAAGAGCGGGTCTAGTATCATATACATCTATAGTAACACATTCGAGCTGTAAGTATAAGTCTATTGATTAGTCTATTTAAAGTCTACTAAAGTCTACTTTTTAAAGTATTGATTAGTATTGGTGTTACCAACACAAATAAAGAAGAGAAAGAAAAAAAGGATATAGTTGAAAAGTTGATGGCTGCCGATAGCGCAGTTGTAATAGCTTTTTCTTATATCCTAGAAGAATATTTAAAGCTTTTGGCATGGATGGCTTAGGAAATTGAATTTGTTTTTCAAAAATCGTCTCTTTGTTGTATCTTTTTACGTGTGGCTTAACGATTCTAATATGAACTTACTGTGAGGCTAAAAGTGATTATTTATTTTATTTTAATATTGTTAATGGAGGAAGGGTGAATGGTTGTTGGGTTGTAGGGGCCAGTTGTTGGTATTTTTATTGTTTTATCACTTGTTTGGTTGAGGCTTATTTTTGGGGTACGGGATGAAGGAAAGGAGACAGATAGGCAAAAAGAGAAGACACAATTTTTTTTGGTTTCTTTAGTTTTTCTTATCGTTTTTTGACTGAAGACTTAAGATCATTAAATCAAGACTCATCAATACTTAGATTATTAAATGCGAAGCTTGGTTTCGTTTATATTTTAGTTATATTAGGGGATCCTATAGAAGCGTTTGCTCCAAGAATGATGCGATTATTGTTGATATTTATTTTGCATGCCCATTCTCCAAATAAAAAGATAACTAAATTCTTACGTGCTTTAGAACTGGCTCAGATCACATTCGAGAAAAAGATGGTATATGGGCTGTTTTGGCGTGGCTGTCAATCTTGGCACAGAGAAAGGAGTCTGTTGAGAGCATACTCAAAGCTCATTGGGAAGAGTACGGGAGAAACTACTTCACAAGGTATGTCTTTAAGGCTTTCAGTAATTATGTTTTGTAACTTTACATTAATTTTTTGTGACTTTACATTAATTGTCTCTATCTCCTTTATATTTATTTGCTTATTTAAGTATAAGAATCCTAGACGCCTAATCTTTAGACCATGTCTAAAAACATGTTTACCCTACTCTTACGCTCATTTGTTGCCTGTATTTTGCTTCCTTTTTTAAGATGTTTCTTATTCTATCTTTTCCTTGAATTTTGTTTTTTAATGTTCTTTCGATTATGATAACCTACCAACATTTCTTTGTGGATATGGTTTGAGGTATGAAGGGGGAGATATTCTGACAGTAAATCCTGGAAATATATCTTGTTCTGGGGGGGGGGCCTAGGAGAAAGAGCTAAAATGTGTAAAAAAAATAAAATTGTAAAGAAGATTTTTTGCATAAAATCCTTTCTTTTCTTTTTCTTTTCTTAATTGAGCAATACATTATACTATTTTTTGGCGACTTTGTTTAAAAGCGCTAAAAAAAGGTGATGGAAGGAAAATAACTAATAGTTTGGTAAAGTTCAGCTCTCTGCAGTAAGTGCTTAGGTGAAGACTGTTGTATGTTGTGGCTACTTACGCTTACTTACGCTTTGGCTACTTACGTACGCTTACTTTTGCACATCTTCAAGGAGAGCAAATATTATTATCTGACTTGACAGATTTGTTTTCTTGGCACCCAACATGATAATGTTTTTTTTATAAATATGTAGATAATGTGCTTTTCTGTCTCTACTACCCGATTTTGAAAATTGAATAAGGGGAAACAAGGCCTACTTTTGTCCTACTTTTTCAGGTATTGCTTTTAAAGGGGTTGTAAATTCTAACCTTTCATCATAATTGGTATTCATTGATACCCAACAATTAACTCTTAAGTCTGTCTGAAAAACCTGTTTCTGTAAACGTTTTACTTTTCCTTTTTACTATCTTAGTTTGAGAAAAGCAGAATAGCAATTTTCGCTACTAACCCTTGGTTTGTTCCTAGAAAAATATTGAGAATGGTAACTAGCCTAAAAACTAAGCTGTGATTTAAAACAACGAGGATCCCAGTCACAAGGTCTGTATTAGTCATCAAAATGGATTCACTTTCCAGGTTACTAGTCTTGGACTTTCTGACGAGCAATAGAGTTGATGTCGCTAACTAGTTGATAGGGTTACTCGAAGCCTAACATCGAAGCAATTGCATAAAGTTTAAGTTTAACAATTTAAAGATTTTTCTTTCCTTCTTTCATATCCGTAAAATAAGTAACAATAATTAATAGTAATGATAATATGATAAGCAATTAGATAATAAGTGATAAAGACAGATTTTATTTTAATTATCTTATAGTTGTCTCTTAAAATCAGAGCAGCTCTTAGATCCACTTCCTTAGATCATCTGTTGTTTTACTTTACGACGACTCTGTAGAAGCATTTCTGATATTCCCTAATGCATAAGTCGTCTCATTGCCCAAATTCTGCATTAATGCTGGTATTTAAAACAATCTGCAAAAGGAGGAAACTAAAGTTTAAAAATGAGGAATGGAATAAGCCCAAAGTTAAGAAGATATTTAGTTGAGAATAGAGATGGCAAGATAGAACGACTAAATTATGATGCTAAAGGTGCTTAAATTTGGTGCAGCACTTTTATGTAACACAAGGAAATGTGTTTAATAACTGTGATAAACATGTAATTATTCATGAATATTCTGGATAGCACAATAGAGTCAATTTTGTGGATAGCAAGCTTAGAACTATAGGAAAAGCAGTCAACTGGTATTTCTCCAGTCTAAGAAACGAAATTCATGGGTATATACAAAAAAAAATAGCTATAAAATGATAGTGAAAGCAGGGATTGAGATGTCAGTGCATATTATAAAAATGCTAGAAAAGAAAGCTCCTATTGAATCTCTCCTTATTATAATGAAGCAAAGGCTAAGTTAAGTAGTATGACGTCAATAGTTTGATTGTGTATCAGCTCTTCTGTATTTCCTCGCCTGAAAATATTCTAACGTTATCCATTATCTCATTAAATGATTACTAATTCTTTTAGATACGACTATGAAAATTGCGAATCCGGCCCATGCAATGACATGATAGAATATTTGCGTGCCCTCCAGTCAGATTCAAAATTTGTTGGATCCGAGCATGCGCAAAATGGAACTGTGTACAGAGTGAAGATGATTGATGATTTTTCGTATACTGACCCTATTGATGGCAGTATTGCAACTAAGCAGGTACACTTCATTTATATTTGCCTTTTTAAACCTCTTTTGCGTCTTAATTACTGTGAGTCCATGGTTGCCAAAGTACATATAACCCAACCCACCTGCTCCTCCCAAGTTAACTATGATAAATAATTTATCCAAGTCAATCATTTCTAGTGTTATAAATGAAATGTTATAACTTCTCTTATTTATTTTGTATTATTTAACGTTATATATCCTTTGGAGTAGTTTTGACGGGTCTAGTCTCTGACTCAATCTTAACATTTGAGAAACCTCAATTAATGCTGAAATTTTACTATCTTGGAAATTTATGTCTTTTTTTGAAGAATTTTTGAAGCAGCACTCTTTTTCTTCTCTCCTCGTTCTGAAAATAACTCTGAATTTACGGATGTAGTTTGAAGCTTTAACATACACGATTCACGACTCGATGTATTGCTGGAACGCGTGGACACACAAAAGAGTTGAAGTAATGACTACAAGTCTTGGAACTTGAGTTTATAAATACGAAAACTGAAGTGATCACTCCTACACCAAATTCAAAATGAATGTGTTTTTTTTGTTAGTATAAGGTTATGGCGTCTAGTTTTGAGGGGGGGGGGGAGGTCCCAGTAAAAATCCTTTTGAACTTTTAATATTTCATAAATATTTTTCATTTTAATATCTTTTGTTTTATATTCTTAGTAAGTTAGTAAAATCTAGTATATATAATAGTTTGCGATATTTTAAATTGTTTTGTAAATGTTATTTTGACTGATTTATAGGGTCTTCTCGTCTACCAAATCTTAAAAAGTAAAACGGTATGCAGCTCATTCTCTTTACTAAAAAATATTGGACCGATCTGAAATATTTTGTCTTAATCTTACAATTTCAACGGTTTAATAAATAGAGAAAAAAAGTATTGTCTGTTTACGGCCAGGTCATCTATTTCATCTTAGAAAAGTAGGATTTTCATTAACTTGTCTGCATGTTGGTACAAGAATATTTGGCGTAATATAAATGAATTTAAAATCGTTCGCACATAAACGATTACCTATGTGAATACAGTTGATATAATGTTATTCCCGGTTACCAGTGGACAGGGTGCTTTAAGGAACCAAGACTAATGTTTGCGCCAGCTAAAAGAAGCACTACTACGGTAAAAGTTGGATTTTTTTTTATTTTTTAAATTAAAAAGAAAAGGTTTAAGAGGTGCTACTGCCAAAGGTGTAGTTTTTTATTATATGGAGTGGCGTGCCTCAGCGTTCCATTGCTGACAATCTTGTGGTCTTTTTAGAAGAAGTAAAATAAACCTCTCAGATAGGAAACTGAACAAGCATATTTTAAATTGTAGGTATTTTTTGTTTGACTCAAGCTTTTTCAACAGTGGGTTGGAATGTCAAAATCCAAACTAGTACTACATTTCTTATTCTAATTTGCTCTTCTGCCTGTCATATGACCTTTTCAGCTGTGTTTCTTAATGTCCCTTGACTCATACATTAACTCACATGATTAGGTACCCGATAGAAATAGGCGATATTCATGTTAGCAGTGACATTACTGCGATATAGGTTGTGAACTCCTGAAACTTGATCTAGTAATATCCTAAGGAAAGGATAGTTATGGCTGTAGAAAGTTTGAAGACATTTTATGTGGTTGACTCCCCATCAAAATCGAAGTCAGGCTGCGGCTAAGTAAGCCAAAAGTATTAATTATTTTTACCTTCATCTATTCGTCATTATTGATATTGTGTATTCAGACAAATTATTCCCCACGACGTTGTCCTACAAAACATTTAGTCTTATGGCTATAGAAGCCTTTAAAAAGCTTTTGTATTGTTGGCTGTAACTTTTGTATCGTCGTCTATCGTATGGAAAAAGTTCCGAAGCTGCCTTTAGCAACATTGGCCAGAATTCTCCTGAGCCGGGGTATATTCTTTGGATTATTTTTATAGGTCAAGATAGTAGCTTTGTCATGTATTTGATTACTGTTTAAGGAGACCAACGGTACTCCTAACGATGAGCAGCCTTGTGTGGCAAAAGCTCCTTTATTGCAATTATGGTAGTTCTATGGAGCATAATTTCAAGGTGGGAGTTTGTGTCCCTATAATTTTTTGGTTTTTGTTTTAATTCTTTCCAACCACACCATTTTATTCAGTAGATGTCCATCCATTTTTCTACTGAAAATTTCAAACTATTTTATTACGTTTGAGAATAGCTAGTTTTCTCTATGATTGTTTTTCTCTTCAAAGTTATAGCAGGGTCATGGGGACAAATTTGTAAATTAGGGGAATTGCGTGAAAAACCTGGGGCGAACACGTCAAAATTTTGTAAAAATTTGATCTACTACCTGAAGTAAGAGTTGTATTGATAACAAGTTTGATTTTATTTCACAATTGGATTGGAACTGCAACTGGAAGTATTAAAAACTCCACCAAATAGTAATTTTGCGGGAAAACGCAGCAATTTTGTATTTCCCTGGCATGATTCCTTCCGCAAAATGGTGTTTTTTTCGGAAACGTATTGCTTTCCGAATTGAGTTGTACCACCTTTAATTTTACCCGTATGAATTGGAATGTTTTGCCAAGTCATAAATGACCATTAATTACATCCTAACGCCGAACTGGTTTTCATCTAGCCGGCGAATAGCTGGGATTTAGGGAAAGCAGTGGCACGCCGCCGTTTTTCTCGGTAGTGAGCCACTTCTTGACTCCGAAAGATTTGAACAATAGAAGCAATAATGCACGTAAATGCAATGGACGCTGCTTTATATCCCCATTCTAACGGGCAGGAGTGTCCCAATGGAGGGGGGGGGGGCAGCACACCAAACATTTTTGAGATCTGGTAAAATTTGTACCATAAGTCCAAAATTATGCTGAATACCAATTCCAAGATCCGGTAGTGAAGGTCCAAAATTGAGTAGTGCAATTTATAAATTCTGCGAAGGAAGCCTCGTAGTGATATGTCTAGTTATTAAATATAGTTAAAGCCGAATCAAAACATAAAATCGTTCTGAAAATTTCAAAAAAAAAATATTGGATTTGCTTGAATTTCGACCAGGATTTTAATTTATTCCTCTCTTCTTTACGAAATCCTAGTGATTTTTCTGGAACAGGTATGGTAAATTCCGAAATTTTTCAATTTTGTATTTTCATGGTTTTGCCGGGTCAGCACAATTTAAACTAAGGATGTAAAATCCGTTTCTGACCTAAAATAAGTTATTCGCTTACTGAATTTACTGCTTTTGCATTGGTTTTATCTGTTTATTTTTCATCTTTTTGTGAACAATAAAATCAACAAAATATGGCCTTAATTGCAAGAGTTCAAGAATATACTTTCAACTCACGGCTTCATAGAAAAATTATTAACTTAGAATCTTTCATCTGAGGTAAATTTGTCATCTGTGTTTCAAAACAATAATAACAGTTGAAGATTATCCCCCTCCTCCTCACCATTTTTTAGCATGCAAAATTTGGAACATATTAAAACTGTTGGTTCTTTCAATGATATCGTAGATCCAAGCAATTATAATCTTTTGTTAATACATCACATTGTGAGGT
>JAQQPU010005088.1:0-48943 GCA_029168905.1 Artemia sp. Kazakhstan ARC1039 | reverse complement strand
GGGATCACCCAGTCATGTACTCCACTTGAAGACCTGAGAACAAGTTGTATCGTTTGTATAAGGGATGAAACACTCGTGACATTTAGCCTATTCTGGTCTTTAGTTTTGATGACCGACAAAATCAAGAACTGTATCTCTGCTCCAGCACTTGAATGGGGCAAGCTGCACAGAGTCAGAAAGAATTTGGACAAGTATGGAAAAAGTTCGTTTCCAGCAGCGTCTTTAAAAAGGGACAAGGCTAACTAACAAACGTGACAGCTGTTACGAGAGTCTGGGAAAATTTTCTGGAAACAAATTAAGCCGGCATGCCAGTCTTGGTTTTAAATAGTTTGCCTTTCAAAGCGAGTATCAAGAAGCAGTCGAGAGGAAAGTAGAGATTTTCAAACGCTAAGGTTGACGCAAAATCGCAAAAATGAGAGTAATAGTAGCCATAATATCTAACTTAATTGAAATCAGGTTTTTTTATGAATGGACCCTGATTTTTTTCCCCTGAATTCATGGAAAATAACAAAAGTTTTGTTAACTACAAATCATGACTTTTAACTAGATTTCGGGAAATTTACTAGATCCTCTAAATTTAACAGATTTTTTTTTTTACTAGATCTAGTAAAATCCTACTGACGGTGGCAACCCTGTGCAAGAATCTTTCTTTGCGGTGAAAAACGTAAACGTGTTTGTATCTATCTGTGTGTGAGAAATTTTTATATTCTTATTCTTATCACTGATAAGCGAAGATTACCCAGTGATTTTCGGCACGAAATACTTGGCAATGAAGAGGACAGAGACAGAAATTTAACTGAAATGTGGTGAAGCCTTCAATTTTTTTCAGTTGTTTAGTTCAACTATTTTGTGTTGTTGCAATAATTTGTAGGCTCATAAACGATAAGTCAGTCAAGTGGTTTGCAATTCTTGAATTCAATTTTTATATTTTATTAGTTGAAGATTGACTTCAATTCAAAGAAGAAAAGAGCATGAAAAGCTAAGAGTGTATTTTTGCGCCACTATGTTAATAGCTGTTAGTATGTTAACCAGTCACTGGGCCAGTGAGTGCTTAACTTTACGCGTCTCTTCATTGATTTACGTGACTGGAGCTCTTGAAGCCCAGTAATTCAAAATCTCACTGGTGACATCACACAACGACTCAGTAACGCAAAAACATCCACTAGGCTCACTGGTGTCCCACAAGAATGTTTAGTAACCTCCTCAGTGACCGGGCCAGTGACGCAAAATGACCAGTAACTGGGTCAATGATGCGCTCTAACATTTCCGTTCATATTATTCATATTTTTTCTTTGAAGTCTTGGCAATGGACAAATGAATAGTCATACATAACCATCATACTAAAAACAAAATTGATACCAAAACTTCCATTATCTTAAATCCTATGCAATCATTAGCAAAATCACAATCTAATTTCACTTTTTTTTCTTACTTAAATTTATGTTGCATCGTTACATAAATTGAATTTGGACGCACTTCCTCATTTTAGTTATTTCATTTCCACTAATTTTTGATTGTAAATGTGTTTTCACACTGATACTCTAAATTCTCATGTTTTATTATAAAGGTGCTTTCATGCTGATACTTAAAATGCTAGTTGACTGTTCCTATACCTTTGTCTTTGGAGACATCTTATAGAAAATTTACTGGGAGTGGCGAGAGTTCTCGTGAAACTTATTCTATTCAGGATGTGATAAACAGATTAGATGATTTAGCTTTCTTATTGTTTTTCCAATAGTTTTTGCCAAATAAATTATTTGAAAAAGTTAGGGTCTGAACCACTCAGTCAGTCACTGAACAATAGCTACGATCTATGATCGTGGCATTCTCATCAGCATTTTCGGAGAAAAGAAAAGTTTCAAGCACCTGAATGCACTGTAATAATCCAGATACTCCATTTAATGGAAAAACTGGATGAAAAACTTTCAATGTAGACGAGTATTGCTGTCCCTTTTTTCTGTTTCTCAAAAAAAAAAACTGAAGGTTTTTCCTCTTTTCTTTTTCCGTTCCTTTGTCACGCTATTAACAAAGACTTTTCAGAAAAAAGAGAAGAAAGTACTTTGTAGAACGAGTTCCCATTTTATACAGTAAGCACCATTTGCATTTTAGCGGGTTTTTAGGAGGGGGCTGAAAGGTTGACAAGATTGGAAGTGCTGCACAAATCCGGAAATCAGCACCGACTAAGTAAAATCAAAATTTCTTCTTTATAGTTGATAGATGGCACTAGATCCGACATTTCATGGATGTGGGAAACCTCGCCGGGGGGATCCCAAGTGGATTGGACAATATTTTCAATTTGAAAAGCTTATTGATATGAGCGCGAGTGACGCGAATTGTCGCGAGAGGCAAATTTTTGGAAAATGACACTTTTTATACAAAATTGACACTATTTTGCTAACCAAAGTGGCACCGAAAAAACCGGCTGAGTGGCATCCCTGATTACTAGCAAGAATTAGATTCTGTTGATAGAAGAGCTTTAGTAAAGGTTTTATCCTTGTATGGTATACCAGATAAATACATTAAAGTGATTAGTGCTATGTACGAGAATAACACTGCTGCGGTTAAGGTAGGAAATGAGGTTAGCAGCTGGTTTTGTATTAAATCAGGAGTTAAGCAGGGTTGTGTTCTATACCCCTTTATGTGGATTATTTTGATGGACTTTGTTTTAAGGAGCACAGGAAAGGCAATGGGAGACCACGGAATCAAATGGGGAGGAAAAAGTCTCCTTGACTTGGATTATGCTGATGATTTAAGCATCCTAGATGAAAGTGTGAGCAAAATAAATGAAGTTTTAGAGGTTTTGCGAGTTCAGGGTGCTAGAATTGGTTTGAAAATTAATGTAGGGAAGACTAAGTCACTAAGGCTAGGAATAAGTGGAGATGAAAAGGTGACGTTGGGTAATGAAAAGATTGATCAGGTGGGCAGCTTCACTTAGCTTGGTAGTATTATTAGTAAAGATGTTGGGAGCAGTGAAGATGTTAAAAATAGAATAGCCGAGGCTCAGGGTGTTTTTTCACAGTTAAAAAAAGTCTGGAAGAATAGGAAGATAAGTCTGCAAACCAAGATTAGAATATTAGAAGCTACAGTGATGACAGTGGTCAAATACGGCTCTGAAGCATGGACGCCCGAAAAGTGGATGAAGATTTGCTAGATGTTTTCCAGAGAAATTGCTTAAGGTTTGTTCTGGGTACCCGGCTAACTGACTGTATTTCAATCAATAGGCTATGCGAAAAATGTGGTTCAATACCGCTCTCTAGGGCTATAATGAAAGAAAGGTTGAGGTGGTTAGGGCACGTCGTGCGGATGAAGGATGACATATTGCCGAAGATTATTCTTTTCGGCCAACCATCTAGGGCTAAACGGATAGCAGGTTGTCCCCGTCTGGGGTGGGAGGACGTATAAAGAAAGATTTAAAGGAAATGGGAACTTCATGGGTGGGTGTAAAAAGGGAGGCTTTAAATAGATTTGGGTGGAGGAGGAGCGTGCGTAGCTGTGTTGGCCTCAGGTTGATTGGTGCTGCGGTGTGTTATTAGTAGTAGTAGTAATAGTAGGTTACCATAAAACATTGTTCATATTTCTCTATAGGTAAAGAAACATTTTTCAAACGTTTTTCAGAAATCAAATTGGCTCACACCGAGTTGTTCATCATAAAAGCTATGGAATTGAGGGATCATGTATATTAAAATTATGTATGATCGTGATGTAATGATTTGTTTCACAAACTGATCAAACAGTTCGTGGTAACGAACTTTAAGTAAGGAGCGACCCGGCTCAATGGTAACTGAAACTCTAGAAAACGGTATTTTGATACAAATAGATACATCAAAAGAATCAGGTTTTAATGCTGATTTCAAATATATAAGTTTCATCAAGTTTAATCTTACCCATCAAAAGTTAGGTGCCAGAGAAAATTTTGCTGATTTTCGAAAAAAGGGGGAAAGACCCCTTAAAAGTTATAGAACCTTAATGAAAATCACACCATCATATTTCGCGTATCAGAAAACCCTACTGTAGAGGTTTCAAGCTTCCATCTACAAAAATGTCGAATTTTGGATTTTTTGCCAGAAGAAAGATCACGGGTGCGTGTTTATTTGTTTGTTTGTTTTTTTTCCCAGGGGTGATCGTATTGACCCAGTTGTCCTAGAATATCGTGGGAGGGTTCAATAGAATGGAAATTAAAAGCTATGTAGGAGGATCTTTCCATGAAGGAAGTTTTCATGGGGGAAGGGACATTGCTATGAAGGAGACGCCGGACTTCCCAGCATTTTTTAAAAATCAGAAAATTTAATATAAAAAAACAAGTATTTCAACTGCAACAGCAGCAACATCGAAACTTTAAACGAACAAAAAATATTACATATATGATTGGGTTCACCCCGTAGTCAATGCCTCGCTCTTTAAACCAAAGATTTTTTAGTACTTTCATAAGAGCTATTTATTCTAATTAACGGCCTTTGTGATTAAGCGGTCATTTTTAAAGAATTGGAACAAAATTCGAACTTTTGCTTAAAGAGCAAGGTATTGACTAGGGGGCGAACCCCATAATAAACGTATTAAAAATATATGAATATAGAAGTTCGTTACGTAAGTTAATTCGTAAGCTACGTATATTTATTACTAATAAAAACGTTCTTAAGTAAAATTAAACAAGTTTCGAGAAAGCCATTTAACTAAATAAAAGTAAATTAATATGACAATTTTCTTTTAATTATTCATGTGCGGTCAGCCAAGATCAAACCCTGTATTTATTCAAAAACGTTCAAAAATTAAATAAAAAAACAAGTTTTTAAACCGAAAGTAAGGAGCGACATTAAAACTTAAAACGAACAGAAATTATTCCGTATATGAAAGGGACTGACCCCTCCTCAACGCCTTGCTCTTTATGCTAAAGTTTGACTCTGTCTCACAACTTTATTTTTTTAAACAATAAAAAACTTCAGCGTAAAGAGCGAGGCGTTGAGGAGGGGACAGTTCCTTTCATATACGGAATAATTTCTGTTCGTTTTAAGTTTTAATGTCGCTGCTTACTTTCAGTTTAAAAAACTTGTTTTTTTATTTAATTAGAATAAGGCACGGCATGCCTTATATTTTTGTAGTTTGTGTGAAAGCAATACTAACATAAAGTTTTGCCAAACAGTTTCTTTAGAATCTTCTGGTGGAATTGAATTAACTTTATCTCTAAATCACAAAAGATATCGATTTCACAACATTTGGAAAATTTTTGTGAATATTTATATTTCCTTAAATAGACTAAAAGACTTAGTTCCAAATATGTTTGCTTCAAGACAAACTAATTACCTAACTGTAAATAGATTAACGCTGTTTGAGTTTTTCCATGAATCTATATCAATTTACAGCTTCCCCATATCAGATAAAATAAATATTTGAATTTAAAAGTAAGGTAAAATTATCAAATTTATTTTTTTAATGCCTCTTTGTTATTAATTTTAATCCTATCAAAACAAAAAGCTAAGTTTCTTATCTCTTGCAAAGCTCGGATGGTTTTACTTCGAGAAAAGTATCGAAATAATGAAAATTTAGCCTATTCTTTAACAGAATGTTGCAAGGAAAGGCATTTTTTCCAGTGTTTTTTCTGTCGTTTCTTATTTTTTTGGCTACAGGCCAGATTGATGATGATGACAACCAAGAATCGTGGAAAACTTGGAGGCAGAATCCTATTGGTACTAGACGAAATGAAAACAAAGCAATAGGCTATAGGCTTCCAAGGCAGTGAGTGTTTCTTCTATTTTTAAACCGAGAACTATTTATTTATAAAATAAATGCGTCCATGTTTATCAAAATGATTTTCACAAATTTCATGTTTTCCTAAGAATTAAGCTAATTTTTTCCTAAGAATTAGGACACCTAATCAACAACCGAAGCTCAAAAGAGATAGAAACCAAAGAGTATACATCCCTGCTTTATTGAATATTGCGACTGCTTCTGAATGTGGTTACTCGTTACTGCGACTGTGACTACATGTGACTGCGACTGTGGCTACGAATGCTGCTAGTAGCTACTGCGACTACTTGTGGCTCTTACTGGGACTACTTACGACTGTTCATACTTGTGGCTATGATTACGAATACTCATGAGTGCAATTAGTTGTTATTGTGTTTGCGACTAAATGTGACTACAAATGCGACTACAAATGACTTTGAATGCCACTATTTCAGAACGACTACTACTACTACTATTGCAATTGTAACTGCAATTGCAAATACTACTGCTGTTTCTACAACTAAAATTGGAACTCTTGAACTAAATCAAAAGAGTTTAGACCCTTAGGCATAGATGTAATTAGCATAGTTGCAATAATAATTTAAAATAAATATTTCATGTATAGCCAACACCACTGTTGAAGTAACTAATTTAAAGAGAAATGAGATGAAGTTTACAAAGAGGGAATTTATCTGATAATCAGGGGATACAACTATTCCTCATCTTAACTGTTAGTCATGCGATGTATCAGAAAATCAGTGAGAGTGATCTGATTCTGGATACACGTGTGTTATCATAAGTCTAAACGAGAAAAACTAATATTAAGGAATGAGAAAAAAGAGATAACCTTAAAAGAGAGATGATACTTTGTTTGATAATGTAAAGTTATTCTATGTTAATGGCAAACAGAACGACCCAAATTGAATTATTTTCCTTTATTTTAGTGTTCTTCCAGACCATTATGAAAACAAACTACTTTCTTTTTTGACCGAAGGGGAACTTTACAATTGATGGATCAGTGACAATTACATTTACTTGTTATGAAGCAAGCAATAATGTGCCCACATAGAGGCTACTAGTCTCATTCAATATCTTATTTTCATATGTCTCCCAGGTAGCAAGCAATTGGGGGATTAATTGAAATTGGAAGGTTCCTTTCGAGACGCCTTCAGAATCTGGAGAATTTATCAGAAAAGTACTAAAATTAAGATTTTTCAAGAATTGGAGTCATGATCGGATTACTGAAAATTTTTTAAATTCTTAAGATGGTTGCACTGTCAAGTTTTTATTTAAAGCAAGAAAATTATTTTTAATTACAATCTATTACACAGGGTAACAGCCAAAAAATCGCCAGAGGTTTCTCATCTGATTTAGACTAATATTGGTATTCTGAGTCCGAAATTCACATTCATTTTGCTCTATCAGGTCAACTTTTTAAGATACAGTCATAGACCTACCTGTCGAGCTATGCATATGCTCATATAAGCGGTTCTGAGTTCAGTCATATATTGCTTGTAGAACGTATTGAATTACAACATTAGTTTATTTCTCTAAAGAATCTCCATTCGTGTATGCTTGATTGCAAGGCTATTTAGTTAACCCTTAGCCAATCAAATTGATTCTAAATTTCACTGCCTGACATTAACCTGCAGTTTTCTATTTCTTTCACTTCATCGATATGACTTCGGTGAGACGGTCATGAAGGAATGATCCTGACGTTTTCTGCTACATCTGCAGAGATTACACGCTGTCAGTGGACAGGGGAAATATCATAGAATTTGTAAGGCGCGCCTACGAGGCTTACTTTGAAATCAAACTTGGTGACAAAGATAAGTCCTGGGCACAGCACATGGTGTGCAAGACGTATGTGGAATACCTCCGGCGGTGGACAAATGGCACGAAAACTTCACTGAAGGTTAGGATTCCAGTGGTTTGGAGGGAACCATTAGACCATGTCTCGTAATGTTGCTTCTCTGCCATTAATACTACTGGAATCAACCGGAAGAATTAACACAGCCACCAGTACTCCAACCTTCCATCCACCCACTGCCCAGTTACTCATTGCAAAAAATTTCTATACCAGCGTTCACAGAGCTTTCTGACAGTGAAGACAAGGCCACCAGTGCAGGTGAGGGAGGATATACAGAAGAGGAGCATAAAACACAAGATAGTCTGTAGCCCTTTTCACAATGTGAGCTTAATGATTTGGTTCGGGATCTCAACTTGTCGAAGACTTCCTCAGAGATGTTGGCCTCAAGACTGAAAGAAATAAGGATTTGGTGAGGACTCACATATCACTATTTACTTAGACAGCATGAGGACTATATGGGGTACTTCTGCCACGAGTAAGAACTCGTCTACTGCCGAGATGTCGCCAGTCTTCTTGGTAAAATCATCGCTCCTCAATCCGGTCCAAAGAATTGGCAACTCTTCATTGAGAGCAACAAGCGCTCTTTGAAGTGTGTTCTCCTCTACTGCGGGAACAAATTCACCTCTCGTGCACTCCCCAACTCTCAAAGAAAAATATGAAGCACTGAAGTCCGTGCTCAACAAAATCTAATATGAGCATCACCAATGAATCATCTGTGTCGACTTCAAGACGATGAACTTTCTACTTGGTAAGCAGTCCAGGTTCACGAAGTAACTATGTTTTATATGTATGTGAAAAAGTCGAGACAGATCCCAGCACAATGTAAAGAAAGGGTGGCTGGTGCCAGAGCAGTTAGTAACTGGGGCATGAAACATCATAAATGAACCTCTTGTTGACTGGGAGAAGATATTGATCCCAACGTTACAGATGAAGCTTGGATTAATGAAGGAGTTCACTTGCGCTCAGGACAAGGATAGGAGGTGCTTGACCTACCTGTGCTGAGCATTTTCTTGACTGACCATTGAGAAGCTGAAGGTTGGCATATTCGATGGCCCACAGATACAGCGGCTCCTATAGGACACAAAGTTCGAAAACTCAATGAAAACGCTAGAGGGTGGTGTGCGAAAATCGGTTGTTCAGATGGTGAACAACTTCTTGGGGAACACGAAGGCATTAAAACATGCCTTACTTGTCATCAGCATGATAGAGGGCTTCCAAAAACTCAGGTGTTTGATGAAATACAGATGTACTTACTGTTCTTACACATAGAGAAGTTTCCTGAAACCCTTGGGGTGATGAGTGACAAATAGGGAGAAAAGTTCCATCAGGACATTCGCCGAATGAAGAAGAGGCACCAGGAAAGATGGCTTTTTGACTGGGAGAAGATATTGGTCCCACCGTTACACATGAAGCTTGGATTAATAAAGGAGTTAACGCGCGCTCTGGACAAGGATGGGAGGTGCTTGACCTACCTGTGCTGAGCATTTTCTTGACTGACCATTGAGAAGCTTAAGGTTGGCATTTTCGATGGCCCACATATACAGCAGCTCCTATAGGACACAAAGTTCGAAAACTCAATGAAAACGCGTGTGTGGTGCGCGGAAATCGGTTGTGCAGATGGTGAACAACTTCTCGGGGAACACGAAGGCAGCAAACCATGCCACACTGGTCATCAGCATCATAGAGGCCTTCCAAAATCTCAGGTGTTTGATGAAATCACATGCACTTACTGTTCTTACGCATAGAGAAGCTTCCTGAAACCCTTGGGGTGATGAGTGACGAGCAGGGAGAAAGTTTCCATCAGGACATTCACCAAATAAAGGAGAGGTACCAGGGAAGATGGCATGCAGTCATGAGGGCTGACTACTGCTGGTCGGTGAAGGTAGACAACCCAGTTGCTGCTCACACACGGGAATAAAAGAAACACCGATTTATGCTGTGAACTCAAAAATGTTTTGTCACGTAACGCTGATTCTTTTATTACTATTATGAATTATGCTTATCAATTTTGATGGAGTAAATAAAAATTACATTTTAATGTGTTGACGGTTATTTCTTGAGGAAAACAGACAGAATAGCCAGGGGTTTCTCATTTGATGATCCTCTGAAATTTGTTTTTTTTACACAAAATGGATTTTTTTTAAATTTCCATAGCAAAAGACATAGGTCATTTTCAGACTCAGAGCATCAAAATTAATCTAATCCAGTGGGAAAACCCTGGATGATTTTCAAAAAAAGTTTTTTGTTACCCTGTGTTATGAAAGCAATTATTACGGAGCTTTCCACTATGCTGAATAAATTGCTGTCTCAAAAAAGATATTTAATGCATAGCTAACACCACTGTTGAAGTAATGAATTTAAAGAGAAATGAGATAAAGCTTACAAAGAGGGAATTTACCTGATAATCAGGACCAGGGGCCCTAAGACTATCCCTCATCTTAACTGGTGGTCATGTGGTGCATCAGAAAATCAGTGAGAGTGGTCTGATTCTTGATGCACGTGTATTTTCATAAGTCGAAACGAGAAATACTAATATTAAGAAATGAGAAAAAAGAGATAACCTTAAAAGAGAGATGAAACTTTGTTTCATAATGTAAGGCTATTTTATGTTAATGGCGAACAGAAAGACGCAAATTAAAATATTTTCCTTTATTTTAGTGTTCTTCCAGACCATTATGAAATCAAACTACTTCCTTTTTTGACCGAGGGGAACTTTACATTCGACGGATCAGTGAAAATTACATTTACTTGTTATGAAGCAAGCAATAATGTAACACTACACTACCGGGATATGACGATTGGAAAGCCTGAGGTGAGTTTTTTAGTACTTATATTATTTAACAAGAATTTGGCTTTCTTAGTCCTTTCATTTTTTGTGTTTTTTTTTCGGTGCAGCTGCTTTTACAGCCAATCCTTTTGGCTGTAAAACCTGTTGTGCTTAATATTACTTTGAGACATGCCCAACCAATGAGTCTTGAAAAACTATTAAGACATTTTTACGCAGGGTTTTCTGTCAAAACTTAGGATGAGCTTTTGATCCCACAAAGAGGCTACTACGCAACTAGTCTCATTCCATATTTTATTTTCACAAGTCTCCCAGGTAGCAATTGGGGGATTAATTTAAATTGGAAGGTTCCATCTGAGACGCCTTCAGAATCTGGAGAATTTCTCAGAAAAGTTCTAAAATTAAGATTGTTCAAGAATTGGAGTCATGCTCAGAATATTGATAAATTTTTAAATTATTAAGATTGTCGTACTCTCAAGTTTTTATTTAAAGCAAGAAAATTATTTTTGAACTACAATTTATTACAGAAGAAATTATTATGGAGCTTTCAACTATACTGAACAAAATGGCTGTCTCAAATTTTGATTGGACGACTTTGGAAAAAAGGGGCGTGAGAGGAGACCTAGTTGTCCTTCCATTTTACTGGTCACTTAGAACATTCACTAGAATTGTTGATTACCGTTTGAATGAGCCTTTTCCTGGTAATAAAAGACTACTGGGTCAATACGATCGCCACTAGAAAAAAAACAACAACAAAAACGAATAAACACGCATCCGTGATCTTTCTTCTGTAAAAAAAAAAAAAAATACAAAATCCCACGTTTTTCAGATATAATCTTGAAACTTCTACAGTGGGATTCTCTGTTACACTGAATCTGATGATTTGGTTTTTATTAAGATTCTTTGACTTATAGGGGGCGTTTCCTCCTTTTTTCGAAAATCAAGCAAATTTTCCTAGGTTTGTAGCCTTTGATGACTAACAGTCGACTTAACGAAACTTATGTATTTAGAATCATCATAATAAATAGACTCTTTTTATGCATTAATTTAAAAAAAAATTAAAAAAAGAAGTTTTTCAACGAAATGTAAAGGCGATATTAAAGTTAAGATCAGCAAATAAAAATACCTGTTAAAACTACGGCCAGAAGTTACTATTAAAGAATCAATAAAACCCAAAGCGAACAGAAATTAAATAAATAATCATAGCAAAAAAAAACATACAACAGGTTTTAATATAAAAGAATAAATTTATCTTAAAACGAGTAAAGCTTGAATTGAATATGCAAATCAATTTAATGTAAAAGTCTAAAACCTACTGCGTCATTGTTGCTTTGCTGAAAACTATATGTATCTTGAACAGTCTTGGAAAGTACAAGTAAAATCAAACTGAATATTGATATCATGATATTAATTGTTGAAACATCATCAGTTTAAGATTTTATCTTACTGTAATTTTTATTTTCATTTTCAATGCTCCTATGACTGGAAAATAAAATATTTGTGATATAATTCGTTTTCAATGAAGCGCCAATGACGCAGTAGGCTTTAGATTTTTACAGTAAAGGAAGGGGGCAGTATCCAAATTCTTGTTTGTAATGAAACTATATTTGTTTTGAACAGTCTTGGATAGAACTAATAAAATTAAACTGAATATTTGATGTATAATGATATTAATTGCTGAAAGCTCATCAGTTCAAAATTCAAATTTACTGTAATTTTTATGTTCATTGTCAATGTTAAGTGTAATTGAAAAAATTTGTAATGTAATCCGTTTTCAGTAAAGCGCCAATGAGACAGTTCAAAATTCATGTCAGATGCATTGGGGAAAAAAGCGCGGGGTGGGGAGAGCTAGTTGACCTCTGATCATCTTTGCCTCTTAAAAAGGGCCCTTCCTGATTTTATGCAACGACCCTTTCCATATGAAGTGCCTCTGGAAAAATAATAAATAATAAAACATTGGAGTCTTATGGCCTTTACGTCAGGCAATGCTATAGCGTTGCCTCTGATTATTCATTATTTTTCCAGGGGCAATTCATATGAAACGGGTGATTATATAAACTTCGGAGGGAGCTCGTTCGATTTGAAATTAGGAGGAATACTGCCCTTTTTCAGAGTCACTAGCAACTAGCCCCCCCCCCAACACCCATTCTCCCCGAAAAGCACCTGATAAAAATTTGAGATAGCCATTTTATTAAAAATAGTTCAAAGATCAAAGAAAAGACTCTGAGGTAGAAAAAACCCTCCAAAGCCCTGTGCAGCTGTTGTAAGCTATGCTCCGGGGCATATATGGTTCTAATAGAAGTAATGCTGGTACAAACTTAAGAGGGGGCTCTTTTCATAGGAAATTGTAATTTCTATTGCGGTTTTTAAAATTCAAAAGACATCGGAGGGCAACAAGCCCCCCATGCCATTTTTCCTCAAAACCAACCGATGAAAACTTTGAGATAGCCATTTTGTTAAAAGTAGTTAAGAAATCAGATAACAAAGACTTTGAGTTCAACAAAACCGCCCAAAGCCCGGGGCTGGCGTCGTAAGTTATGTCCTTGGGGTATTTATGATTGTTACGAAAGGTGTGCTCGCATAAATTTCAGAGGGGGCTCACTCCATAGGAAATTGAAATTTCTAGTTCATAAGAGTCAAAACAGATCGGAAGGCAACTAGCCCCTCCACACCCTTTTTTCCCAATCCCATCCGATAAAAATTTTGAGATAGCCATTTTTTTAAAATTAGTTGAAACATCAGATAATAAAACGCTGGAGTTCACACAACCCCCATATAGCCTAGGGGCAAGTTTGCCCTAGGGGTACATTTGGTTCATATGGAAGGTGTGTACGTTTAAACTTCAGAGGGAGCTCATTTGATTGGAAATTGAAAGTTCTAGTCCCCCTTTTAAGAGTCAAAAGCGAACAGAGGGCAACAAGCCCCTACCCCGTGTTCTCTTTTCTACAAATGCATCCGATCGCATTTTATGTATAGCCATTTTGCCCAAAATAGACCAAACATCACATAACAAAAACTTCAGGGAAAATTAAGCTCCTGAGAACCCGGGAGCAAATATTGTAAGTTATGTCGCGGGGGTATATAAGGTTTTTATGTAAGAGGTGGTCACACAAACTTTGGAGAAGGCTCATTCGATTGGATGCATTGCTCTTTCTATGGATTTCAATCAAAAGGTCTAGCTCCCTCTTTAAGAGTCAAAAGTGACAGGAGGGCAAACAGCCCTCTTCACCACACCCTCTTTTCCTAAAATCCATCCGATCATGAATGCCACACTGTTTACGCAAAAAGGCAAAACCAAGACCAGAGGAGTTTTTGAGATTTATCAAAGGGCAGAGATGCAACAATGGGATACTTATTTTATTTTTTCGTTTATTCAAGTACTAAGTAAGGAGCTACCTTAACAATAAAAACGAACAGAAGTTGTTTCGTATATGAGAATGTATACCTCTACTTATTGCCCAGCTGTTTCAAACAGTTCGTGGTAACGAACTGTAAGTAAGGAGCGACCCAGCTCAATGGTAACTGAAACTCTAAAAAACGGAATTTTGATACCAATAGATACATCAAAAGAATCAGATTTTAATTCTGATTTCAAATATATAAGTTTCATCAGGTTTAATCTTACCCATCAAAAGTTACGCTGAAATTTGTCTGATTTTCGAAAAAAGGGGAAAAGACCCCTTAAAAGTTATAGAACCTTAATGAAAATCACACCATCATATTCAACGTATCAGAGAACCCTACTGTAGAGGTGTCAAGCTCCTATCTACAAAAGTGTGGAATTTTCCATTTTTTGCCAGAAGAAAGATCACGGATGCGTGTTTATTTGTTTTTTTTTCTTTTTCCAAGGGGTAATCGTAGTGACCCAGTGGTCCAAGAATATCGTAGCAGGGCTCATTGGAACGGAAATTAAAAGTTCTAGTGTCCTTTCTAAGTGACAAAAAATAGAGGGCAACAAGGCCCCCTCCCACGCTCATTTTTTTCTCAAAGTCACCCAATTAAAATTTTGAGATAGGCATTTTGTTTAGCATAGTCGAAAATGTAATAAATATGGCTTTTAGGATGAGTTAATCCCCCACAGTTCCCTGGGGAAGGGCTGCAAGTTCTGAACTTTTCCCATTGCTTACATAATGAATTGGTTATTGGGAAGTATACAGACATTTTCAGGAAGGATTTTTTCTGGTGATGGGGGGGGGGGGGTGCTGGAGGAGGGGGTTAATCGGGAGAATCTTTCCGTGGAGGATGTTTCTTTGGGGTAAGGGACATTTTTATGAAGGGGGCGCCGGATATCCAAGCATTATATAAAAAACGATCAGAAATTAAATTTAAAAAAAAACAAGTTTTTTCAACTGAAAGTAAGAAGCCACATTAGAACTTAAAACAAACAGAAATTATTACGCATATGAGCGGGTTCTCCCCCAAGTCAATACCTCGCTCTTTACACTACAGTTTTTTTTAGTGCTTTCAAAAGAGCTATATATTCTAATTAAACGGTCTTTGTGATTCAGGGGTTTGTGAATTAAATTTTTTTTTAGCTTTTAACATAAAGATCGTGACATTGACTAAGGGGAGAACCCCCTCATATACGTAATAACATATACGTAATAAAAAAAACAATAAAAAAAACAAGTGATACGGCTCAATAGTAATCGAAACTTTTAAAAACAGAATTTTGATCTCAATAAATGTATCAAAAGAATGGGCTTATAATGCTGATTCTAAATATATAAATTTTATTAAAATTAGTATTACTCATCAAAGGCTACGAGCCCGAGAAAATTTACCTGCTTTTTTAAATAGGGGGGAAACATCCCCTACAAGTGAAAGAATTTTAATGAAAATCACACCGTCAGATTCAACGTATCAGAAAACCCTATTTCATAAGCTCCAAGCTCGTATCTGCAAAAATCTGCAACTTTGTATTTTTTGCCAGAAGAAAAATATACGAATATAGAAGTTCGTTACGTAAGTTAATTTGTAAATTACGTCAAAACCAAATTTAGAGACAGCCATTTAGCAAAAGAAGGGTAAAATTTTTATGCAAATTTTGTTTACTTATTCAATGACGGTGAGCCAAAATAAAAGCTGCATTAACTAAAAAACGATCAGAAATTAAATAAAAAAAAACAAGTTTTTTAAACTAAAAGTAAGGAGTGACATTAAAACTTAACACTAACAGAAATTATTCCGTATATGAAAGGGGCTGTCCCCTCCTCAGCGCATCGCTCTTTACGCTAAAGTTTTTTATTGTTTTAAAAAAAAAGTTGTGAGACAGAGTCAAACTAAATATCAGTATATGTATATTAAACTGACAATGCACATTCATTTGTATTTGAATTTCCATACCAGGGCACTTCGTAACGAAGGAGTTGTCGTAGAAACTTCGACAAGGGCTCATTCGATTGGAAATCTTTTTAATAGTCAAAGTGATTGGAAGGCAACTAACACCCCTTCAACACCCACCATTTCCCCAAACACATCCAATGAAAATTTTGAGATAGCCATTTTGTTCAGCGTAGTTGATTTCCAGATAGAAAATATGTTTTGAGGAATACACTCCCCCACATCCCTCAGGGAAAGGGTTTTAAGTTATGCCGTGAGGGTATATAAGAACGATGTTGGCACATTGTATTATTTATTATTTTTTTCCTTTAAACCAGGGCACTTCCTATCGAAGAAGTTGTCGTAGAAACTTCGAAAAGTGCTCATTCAATTGGAAATTAGAGTGGCTTGTGCCCTTTTTGATAGTCGAAAGTTATTGGAAGGCAACTGACACCCCTTCCACGCCCACCATTTCCCGAAACACATCCAATCAAAATTTTGAAATAGCCATTTTTTTCAGCATAGTTGATTTCCAGATAAAAATTATGTTTTTGAGGAGGACACTCTCCCAGAGCCCTCACGGCCAGGATTGTAAGTTATGCCCTGAGGGCATGTAAGGTTTTTACACAAGGCATTGTCATAGAAACTTCAAAAACGACTTATTCGATTGGAAATTCAAAGGGCTAGTGCCCTCTTTAATAATCAAAAGTGATTGGAGGGCAACTAACCCCCCTCTCACTCCCACCTTTTCCCCAAACATATTCAATAAAAATTTTGAGATATCCATTTTACTCAACGCAGTTGAAAGTTCTGGAAATTAGGTCTTTTAGGATGATAATCCCATCAGAGCCCGCCACAGCCCTCAGGGCAAGGGTTGTAAGTTATGCCCTGGGGGCATATAAGGTTTTTATAGAAAGTGATGTTGTAGAATCTCCAAAAAGGGCTCATTCAATTTGAAATTAAAAGGGCTAGTGCCCTTTTTAATAATAGAAAATAATTGAAGGGCAACTAGCCCCCCTTTCACGCCCACCATTTTCCCAAACACATCCAATCAAAATTTTGAGATATCCATTTTGTTCAACGCAGTTGAAAGTTCTGGACATTTGGTCTTTTAGGATGATAGCCCCATCAGAGCCCTCAGTGCAAGGGTTGTAAGCTATGCCCTGGGGGCATATAAGGTTTGTATAGAAAGTTGTTTTAGAAATTTCAAAAAGCGTTCATTTGATTGGAAATTGAAATTACCCTTTTTAATTGTCGAAAGTGAGTGAGAGGGTAATCAACCCCCCTCTCACGCCCACCATTTCCTCAAAAATATTCAATCAAAGTTTAGAGATAGCCATTTTGTTCAAAGTAGTTGAACAAAATTATGTATTTAAGGATGACAAACCCCCCAGAGCCCCCAGGGCAAAGGTCGTAAGTTATACCCTGGGGGCATATAAGGTTCTTATAGATAGAGTTGTCTTAAAGCTTCAAAAGGGGTTCATTCAATTGGAAGTTGAGAGGGGTTGTGCCCCTTTTAATAGTCGAAAGTGATTGGAGGGTAACTAACCCCCCCCTCTCACGCCCATCATTCCTCCAAACACATCCAATCAAAAATTTCAGATAGCCATTTTGTTCATCGTAGTAGAAAGTTCTAGAAAGTAGGTCTTTGAGAATGACATCCCCCCCACCCCATTCCCCAGGGAAGGGGTTGTAAGTTATGCCATGGGGGCATATAAGATTTGTATTGAAAGTGTTGTCGTAGAACTTTCAAAAGGGCTCATTTGATTGGAAATTGAAAGGGTTTGTGCCATTTTTAATAGTCGAAAGTGATTGAAGAGCGGCTAACGCCCCTCGGTTGCTCACCATTTCCCCTAACACATTCAATCTAAATTTTGAGATAGCCATTTTGTTTAACGTAGTTTGAAGTTCTAGAAATTAGGTCTTATAGGATGACAACGACCCTAACAGCCCTTAGGGTAAGGGTTGTAATTTATGCCCTGGGGGTATATAAGGTGTTTATAGAAAGCGTTATCGTAGAAACTCTAAAAGGGCTCATTCGATTGGTAATTGAAAGGCCTAGTGCCCTTTTTAATAGTCAAAAGTGATTGGAAGGTTTGACATTTGTACAGTAAAGATCGATATGGGTATAATGTATTAAGTTTTTGTTGTTGTTGTTGTTTAGACCAGGGCACTTCGTATCGAAGGAGTTGTCACAGAACTTCTGATAGGGCTCATTCAATTGAAAATAGAAAGGGCTGATGCCCTTTTCAATAGTCAAAAGTGATTGGACGGCAACTAATCCCCCTCCCACGCCCACCCTCTCGTTTGCCCATTATGTTTAAAAACTAAACGTTGCCTTAAGATTAAATCAAAATGCATTGTGTTAATGCTAATTTCCAATAAGACATCTCAGCAGTGTCCCAAGAACGACTGAGGTTGTTATGTTCAAACTTTCGGGGCTACTTCTGCTCTTAAAATTTAACCAAATCAAAATAGCGTAAGTGTATCCAAGCTATCAAAGAAAGTAAACAGATTTTTTGCAAATGGTATAAAGTTTTCCATTTCAGGTCAGATAGAAGAGGTATGAAACTAAATTAAACACTACTATTTGTGTCCAGATTTTTATAAGTGTGTATGCTGTTAAAAATTGCTGAAAATTTTTCTCCAGCATACAAATAGAAGGTCAAACTATAAAGTCTTAATAAAATGAAAAGATTTAAAGTTTTTCCCTGAAAAGACTATTTCAATATAAAACGAATAGATATTTATTAAAAAAAAACTTTTTCCACAAAATAAATTTTTCAAAGAAAAGTAAAGAACTCCATTAAACAAAAAATGAGCAAAAATAAAACAAAATAATCTACCAAGCGTCAAACTACCACAAATCAGCATCGATAAATAAATGAAACCCTAAACGAACAGAAATTACAATAAATAACCGAGTAAAACTCAAACGAGCAGAAAGTAACATAAGTTGGGCTCAAAACCCCTTTACCTTTCCAAGGCCAGAACATAATTTACAATTTACTGAAAAAAATACAAATGAATGTGCATTGTCAGTTTAATATACGTATACTGATATTTAGTAATCAAAATGTTAATATTGTTTGATTTATTAAAGATATAAAAGTAAAAACATTTATATTGTGTTCAGTAAAGTGCAAATTATGTTCTGGCCTTGGGAAGGTAAAGGGGTTTTGAGCCCAACTTATGTTAATTTCTCCTCGTTTTGAGTTTGACTCGGTTATTTATTGTAATTTCTGTTCGTTTTAGGTTTCATTTATTTATTGATGCTGATTTGTGGTAGTTCCAGGCTTGGTAGATTATTTGATATTATTTTTGTTCTTTTTTTGTTTAATGGAGTCCTTTACTTTTCTTTGAAAAACTTATTTTGTGGAAAATGGTTTTTTAATTAATTTAACAAAAAAACAAGTTTTTTTAACTGAAAATAAGGAGTGACATTAAAACTTAAAACGATCAGAAATTATTCCGTATGTGAAAGGGCTGTCCCCTCCTCAACGCCTCGCTCTTTACACTAAAGTTTAACTCTGCCTTACAACTTTATTTTTCAAAACAATAAAAACTTTAGCATAAAGAAAGAGCGAGTCATTGAGGAGGGGACAGCCCCTTTCATATACGGAATAATTTCTGTTCGTTTAAATTTTAGTGTCTTTCCTTACTTTCAATTTTAAAAAAGCTTGTTTTTTTATTTAATTTTAGTAAAGCGCAAATGACGCAGAAGGTTTTAGACTTATGCAGTAAGAGAAGGAGGCAATACACAAATTCTTTTTTGTAGTGATTTATGTTCGTTTCCAGTTTCACTCATTTTAAGATTTATTTATTCATTTCTGTTAATGCCTATTGTATGTTTGTTTGCATTGATTGTTTATTAAATTTCTGTTCGTTTTTGGTTTGAGTTACTGTAGGTTTCTAGTTCTTCTAATCTTAAGTTTATTATATCTTTTACTTTTCTTTATAAAACTTTTTCTTCTGAAAGTGTTTTTAATTAATAATAAAAACATTGAAGTCTTATAGGCTTTACTATCGGTAACGCTATAGCGTTTCTTCTGATCTATTAGTATTGAAACTCCATTTCTTAGAGTTTTGATTACTATTGAGCGGTGTCGCTCCTTACTCACAGTTCGTTACTACGAACTGTTTGAAAATTTATCCATTGTATATGTGTAGTATTTGTTATTGGGAATTTTATACTTACATTTTCCGGGTTGGGTGGGGGGGGGGTGAATTCTACACAGATACTTTTTCCACGGGGAGAATTTTCTATAGGAGAGAAACTTCCTGAAGGTGAACTTTTCAGGGGAAATTTCACTCTGGGGGATTTTGCCAGAATTCCTTTAAGAAATTCCTTTTATATGTCTTGCTTTCTCTTTTCCGACTCAATTTTACACTTGACGCTTGGAGATGTTAAGGGGAATTGTCTGGGGTAAATTTTCACTGCGATTGATTCGTTTAGAGGTCCTTTCTATGGGGAGGGGTGATTGTTCTGTGGAGGTAGAGCCAGATTTCCAGGTATTATTATAAAAATGATCAAAAATCAAATTAAAAAAAAGTTTGTTCTACTGAAAGTAAGGAGTAACATTAAAATTTAAAAACGAACAGAAATTATTACGTATATGATGGGAGGTACTCCCTTCTACGCCCCTCGCTCTTTACACTAAAGTTTAGATTTGTCCCATTAAATTAACAAAGAAACCTGAATAAGGGTCATTTAATTAGAATAATGAAAACCTTTTTTAAAAGTACTAAAAACTTTAGCGTGAAGAGCGAGGTCTTGAGGACGGGTCAACCCCCTCATATGCATAGTAATTTCTGTCCATTTTAAGTTATAATGTTTGCTCCTTACTTTCCGTCGAAATAACTTGTTTTTTTCTTATTTAACACAAATAGGAGAGTCTTGGAATGATTATCCTTCAATAGCTCTGTGAAACGCAGGGTTAAGCTTTTTCTTTTGTTCTTTTTTTAAGTAAGGAAAGTAGAACGAATAACGTTAATTACAGTAAAAAAGGTTGTTCGATTACCTCTTAGAACAGATTACAAATGTATAAACTTAATAGTTTTATCATGACTTGTTGATAGAAACGATTAAATATACTATTAAAAAATGTTACAATTTTGCATGGCGTTTTATGCAAGACAGTTTCAAAATATAAGTATTCCGTAAGATTTTTATTTGGTATCTATTTTTTTTCCAGGTTTATAAAACTGACGCAACACCAATCGTTGTGTCAGAGTGGGAAAATCATGATCGCCAAACAGATCAGTTTGTAATATACCTTCAAGAAGAACTTCAAGTTGGAGAGACATACATGGTGTCAATCAAATTTATTGGGAATTTGAACAACCTCGCTGCTGGTTTTTATAGATCCTCGTACGTAAATAGCGATGGAGTTACTAGGTAAGTGGACGGCAAAATTGCTAAAAGATGTAAAAATGCATATATGCTTCTAGGGTAACGTAAACTGTTGCAGCCTTTTGTCGGCTTCGCTGACGCAAATTTCACTGCAGTGTTCCACCCCTCAACAAGTTTTAAAATTGTGTGTCTCAAGATGAATTTAAAAAAAAAATAACAAAGACAAGCTCCTTAAAATGCTCTGAAGAAAAATCCCGTGTTCTTAAAATGAACTTAGTTTTTGTTTTCTGACACTCAATCTAGTTTGTTTGTTAATGCAGTTCATCTTCAAATACACCATGTATATAATCTATTGTTTTAATACTTCGCCCCGAAATGTGAAATGTGATACAACTGATGTTGCTATTGATAAAATTACAATGTGTACTATTTACACACATATATAGCCTACAATGTGTATGTATGTGTACACTCTTAGTCGAAAGGCGTGTCACTGGGCCGTAAACACAGTCACAACCCTGTTCTTTTTATATTTTTGTGTAAATTGTTTTTTAACTGCCTTCTCAACAACGGAGCCGATTAGATCCAACATTGGACCTTATTTCAACAGTGCGAATTAAGATAACTAATTAAGGTAATTTAATTGTATGTTACTTTGCAAAAAACATAGAGCCTATTAATTGTTTCCTATGCAACTGACAGTTAAGCATTTTGATTCCATATCCATCACGGATTGATTGCCGAAGTTATTATCTAAAATAATAATTGAAAATTTATTTCATTGCATTGTACTAATATTCATAATTATTGTGCAGCCACTTGCACGAGGACACTTCTTCCAACCCAAAATGTATGAGAAATTAATATCATTAATAGCACTTATTAGAAGTATGGAGCCCCTTGTTCTTGAAGATGAACTAGCTTTACACTTCATGCTTACAAGGTACTGTTCATGCCGGAGAAGAAATTAACAAGCAAATAAATAATACCAGCTAGTGCCAGGGCTGTAAAGTTCAATTACTGCAACAACTACTGCTAAGAACTTACTACAACGACAAGCTTATTGAGACCAGCAAAGATGCGTACACTCCACCCATCCTACCCAAGTCAAAGCTTGCCCTTTTACCCCATCCCGTGAAGTTCCAAATTCTTTTGAATCATTTCTAGGGGACTCTTCATGCTCCATTCGGGAATAACTTGTTTTAGTTGAAGGGGCAAAGGGTCAAGTTCAAATTGAAAATCCTTGCGTAACACTCCATTAAAGAAGATGAAAAATGTCTTGTTTTCTACTAAAAAGCTGGTGGGTAGAAGAAAAGGGGATGGAGTGACCACAGGCACACTCTGGTCTTTTAGTCTTACAGATTGAGAGTAATTGCACAATTCGGGTTAAAATAGGGTGCAACATGCTTAACTCTGTGCAAAAATGTTTCCGGGGCAAGTTGGTTCTTTAAATAGGTCGACCATTCATATTTGGTCGTTTAATTGGTAATGGATTTTGGTAATCGATTGGTCTTCCACTCATACTGGTTACAATTCCTTGTGTGATGCCGGTTCAAACAAGTTGCAATATTGCTAGAAAGTTGCCGGTGGGAAGGACCCTGAGATATTGGACGGGTGAAGGGCCTAAATTCCCCCCCCCGCTAATATAGATTAAATATCATTGAATGATCCCAAAAATTAAATTAGACCCCCCCCCCAAAAAAGAAAAAAAAAAAAACATTAAAATTAATCATATCCAACGTAAAGATTTCGGATACTAATATAGATGAATGAATAAATCTTATAACGAGTAAATATTAAATTGAATATTCAAGTCAAACCTAAAACAAGTAAAAATTAAAACAAACAGGAGTTCTGATATTCCCCCCTTCCCGCTCCTTTAACGGTAAAAGGTCTAAAGCCTGTTGCGTCATTTGCGTCCTATTGAAAACTACATGTGTTTTGAACGGAGTAATTTAGTTTTTCAAAACATAAAAGAAAAATAGAGATGAATCACCATAATAATTAAGATGACTGGAAAGAATTAATGAAGATTAACTAAACATTTCATATATAATGATATTAGTTCCTAGAAATCTCATCAATTCAAGATTTAATTTTGCTGTAATCTTTTAGTTTTCAATGGTATAAGTATAAACAAAATGTTCATGATAGCCTATATTTTGTTTTCAATTAAGTGCAAATAATGCGATAGGACTTAGAAATTTTACGGTTAGAGGAGAGGGAAGGGGGCAGCAGTAAAACTAATTTTTGTAGTAGTTTTTTTTTAGTTTTAGGTTTGACTTCACTATAAAATTTAACTCTTGCTAATTTTAAAATTTATTCATTTTTATTCATTCATCTATATCAGTACCTGTTATCTTTATGTTTGATATTATGATTTATTCTAATTTCATTTCGTTTTGATTTCATTTCTTCTTTGATAGGAATGTGTATTCGTTTGAGTTTGAATTGTTATTAGACTTTCATTCTGTTAGTCTTAAGTTTAATATGGCTCTTTACTTTCCTTTGAGAGACTTTGATTTCCAAATTATTTGCCAAATTTTTATTATTGGTATTAGTCTTATACTGCATGTATCTCTAGTTTTAAGTCTTCAGCTTAAGAATTAAAAAATTCGATTGTAATCTAAGCGTTGAACGTCGGCTTTTATTAAATTCAAAACAATTATTGTATTAATTCATTCAATTTGAAAGTTCAAAATATTACGTATGTTCAAATGGTACAAAATTACATATATCGTTATTTCTGACTCTATGAACTCTGACTCTGACTCTTTTATTTGTGAGCTGACTCTTTCACTCTTTATTTGTGAGCTGACTCTTCTGACTCTTTCACGTGAGCTTTTGTTAAGTACGTGAGCTTTTTTCACATGCGTTCCTGATATCAATATAAATAGTCCCAGACACACCCTTTTGAAAACGTGGATGCACCTAGTGTCTTTTGATTTATTACAAAATCCCCGTCAACGTGTCCTGAAATTTTAAATTTAATAACCTTGGCAGTTCATGAGAGTCTGCAGGTAAGGTCTTTTGACAACCTTAATGAAGCCGTTTTTCCGGACAGGATATTTTGATTTAGTTCAATTGTTCTATTTGTAATATTAGAAGTTTCAGTAGTATTTTCAGTACCAGTTGCAATCGCACCAGTAGTGGCACCGGTAGTAGTAATCACAGTCGCAAGTTGTAGCAGCTACAATAGTTGTCGCATTTGCAGTCAAAAGTTATCACACTCCCAGTCGTAAGTAGCTGCAGTCGCAGTTGCAAGTAATAAAAGTCACAAGTAGCCACAGTAACAGTCGAGTCAAGAAGTTGTAGTTGCAAATAGTTGCAATCTAGAATATTCATAGTTACAAGTAGTCACTATCACAATCGAAAGTATTCTTAGTCACAGTCATGGTTACAAGCAGTCACGAGCATTCGAAGTCACAAATAGTCGCATTCGCATATATTGTGTAAGTATTCACAGACACAGGCACTAGTAGTTGCAGTCGCAAATAGTCGCAGCATGTGTTGCAAGTAGCCATAGCCACAAGTAATGCCAATGCCTATTGAAGTCGTAAGTAGTCACACTTGCAAGTAGTTATAAGTTGTCATAAATACAGTCAAAAATAGTTGCAGTTTCAGTCACAAGTTGTTCCAGTTACAATCACAATAGTAGTAACAATAGTGTTCCTGAAAGTTTCAGGTTAATACCGTTAGCCATTCTGAAGAAATTACAGATACGCCTTTTTGATCATCTGATGCGCTTAATTTCTTCTGATTTAGTTTAACTTACCTCTCTATATTCCTTGAAGTTTCACCTTACTCCTATCCTTATAGGCACTCGGGACGCAATATTTCTGCCTTTTCCAATGATTGATTCATTGTGTAGACAAAGGGCAGATTGCGAAAGTTACAGCTCTTCTCCGGTGGCTGTGGGATGGAGGGCATCCCTAGAGACATATTTATTAAGCCTTTTGACATTTTTGGACAAAGTAGCTTTTCCAAAGTTTTGATCAGTGTTGAGGAGGGGGGTATCTAAAAAGGACAATAAGGACTTTGACTTCCAAGTACTTTCCAGCATGATGTGAAAGTTTCAACTTAGTAGCTGTTCCTTAGATATTGTTGGTCAGCCCTTTTGACAACCAGCGTGCAAATAAGGTCTTTTGATTTTGTTCCACATCCTCCTCAATATTTGCTGAAAGTTGTCGTAAGTAGAAGTAGTTACAGTCACAAGCAGTGGCAGTGACAGTCGCAAGCTGCCGCGGTCACAGTTGCAGACTCAACTACTCGTAGTTGCAGTTGCAGTAATAGCAGTGGCTTTGAAAATTTCAACTCAATGTCCTTAACCGTTTCTAAGATATTGCAAATTCCACCGTTGGATAGCCTAGGTGAAGACAGCGTCTTTTCGTTTAGTTTGGCATCCCCCTAAAAATTCTCTGAAATTTCATCTGAAAACTCTTAGCTTTTTCGGACAGACAAAGGATCAAACATTCCTCTTTACCTATGAACAATCCTGCAAATAAACTATAGGAAAATCAAACAATTTACAACCCTGGCCTCGGGGGATTTGAAAGGCATTGCATCTCCTGAGGCATAGTTATTAGAATTTTTGACTTTTTTGAACAAAATGTTCAAAACAGTTGACGAGGGGACACCTAAATAGGGAATGTGGGAGGGGGAGGGGGCCTGGTTGCCCTCCCATTACTTTTGAACTTTTCCTTAAACATGTTCTGAAAGTTTCAACTTGATAAATTCAAATTTTTGTTCAAAGTAACTTGAACAAAAGTTGCATTTGCTGTCATAGGTACTCGTAGTCACAAGTAGTTGTAGTCGCAAGTAGTCACTGGTAGTCATAGTTATAAGTAGCCACCCTCGTCACAAGGAGTCGCAGTAGCAGTCAAAAGTCGTTGCAGTCGCAAGTAGTTGCAGTTGCAATGGTGGAAGCAGTAGCAGTAGTAGTTACCCTGAAAGTTTCAAGTTAATAGCCTTTGACGCAGTTAAAAGCCATTGATGTAGTAGACCATGAAATTCTTATGGTGAAGCTGAGGAATTATGGTTTCCATTGTGTGTTTTTTCGTCTATCGGAATCTTTTCTCCAAGATCGAAAACAGTTTGTCAGTGCTGGTATAACTAAATCGCTAGTTAAAACTGTTGAATTTGGTGTTCCACAGGGGTTTGTTTTGGGATCCCTACTGTTTATTTTATTTATTGATGATCTGGGAAATGTTATCAAAAGACTGTCTTTTGATTTTAAATTAATGATATTGGAGCATCAAAAACTGTTTTGCTTTATTTTGCTGGTGACATGCATCTAACTGCTGCTGCATAAACCGGGAAAATCTTATACAGAATATTCAGACTAGCATTTTAAACATTGAAAAATAGATACAGGTTAATAGACTTCAGCTAAACTACACCAAATACATTTTTTAATGTACGGGAGGAGAAGCAATTAAAACCCTTGCACAAAGTATCTAGGGGATATTGTTATGCCCTCTATCTCCTTATGTGATGCAGTTTTGTGTCTCCCATGTCCCTATACGATGTCGTGTGGAATCCCCAATCCCTTGTTCTGTAAACTAATACCTCTAAAACTAGTACTTTTGAAAATTTCCACTCTATACCCTAAGCCTTTCGAGACCCAGGATCAAACATGCCCCCTTTTCTGAATAAAAACCTCATATAAAAGCAACGGGCAAATTTTAAACTCCCAGTCCTTGCCACAGGCACTGTGAGGGATCATGTCATCCACAGAGGTGCGGTTATTTGACCATTAGACTCTTTTGAACAGGGTGATTATTTAAAGTTTTGATTTCATGTCTCTGAGGAGAGAGAAGCTGAAAGGGCATGGGAGTTGGCTGCCCTCAAACCCCTGTTAAACATCCCCCTGAACATGTTCTGAAAATTTCAACGTATCACCCTGGTTGTTGTTAAGAAATTCCATATAAGCCTTTTTAACAGACTGGATGTACATGGTGTCTTTTGATGTAGCTCAACATAGCCCTCAATATTCCGAGTCAAATATTCCGCCTTTTCCAATGAAAATCCTATAAATGATCGGCAGATTACATAATTTATTCTTTGGGGGCATGGGGTCCCCAAAAGGATTTGTGAATGGAAAGTCGTTCACTGGTAGGCGGGGCGAGGGAATGGAAATGGAATTTCGTCCCTGTGATTCAGCTGAATTAACAAAGATCAACAGCTCGATTGGATCCAACAGTGCTGGTTTAGATGGTATTAACCTGAAAACTATTCAATCAATTCTGGTGTACATTCTTCCTGTGCTAGTACACCTAATAATTTTATCAATGGAAAAGGGAGTTTTTACTAAATTATAGAAAACAGCAAAGATTCTCCCTCTCTACAAAGGGGGCACTCAAATGGATATATCGAACTAGATGCCTTTTTGAATTTTGCCAGTGTTTTCGAAAGCTTATGAAATAAATATCCATGGAAGACTTTATGATTACCTTACGAGGCTGCATGCATTGTATGATGACCAGTTTGGATTCCAAAGGTCCAATCGACTTCGCATGCTGTACAGCATAATTTAGAAAATGTTAATTTAGCTTTAGAAAAGGGTGAGTAATGTATTAGTATTTTATAGATTTTAAAAAAGCGTTTTACTCACCGTTGATTTCAGTATTTTAATGGACAGATTAAGAAATTTCGGTGTAAAACGGAGATATTTGGATTGGTATAGTTTGTACTTAAATGGTAGGTCAGTAAGGACAAATCTAGGAGAAAAATTTTCTAGGTTTTTTCCTGCTTCATGTGGAGATCCTCAGGGTTCCGTCTTAGGACCTCTGTTGTGTTTAGTGTATGCCAACAGTATGCGGTTCTATATTCCTGTTGCGTCTATGACATCTTTTGCCAACGATACAGCACTTGCTGTGGCAGCGAAGATTCTTGAAGAACTGGTCCAGAAATGAAACAGAGCTCTGCAAGGGTTGAGTAAGTTTGTAGGCACTAGTTTACTTAGCATTAACGCGGCAAAGAGTAATTATATTCTGTTTAATCGGACTCGTCTATCTCCAAATCTTCCCACTGAAATAGCAATAAATGGTTCTTTATCAAAGCCGGTTGAGGAAGTGCGGCACCTAGGATTCATTCTCGATCAGAACCTCAGCTGGAAAAGGCACGCTTATGTGGTTGTGTGTAAGGTAGTGCGTGGCCTTGGGATTTTAAGACGTTTTCAACATTTTTTACCTTCTCATATTTTAGTTCTTTTATTTAGTTCTTTTACTCTTTGATTGCGCCGTATATAAATTATGGATGTATGATTTGGGCTAGTACTTTTATGTGTAATTTTAAACGATTTCAGCGAAAAAGCAGTGAGGTTAATTGGTAAGTATGATACATGTATTTTAAGTACCGAGTCGATTTTTAGTGAACTTAGGATTTTGAATGTTGGTCAAATTAGAGATTTTCAGGGTGGTATTTTTGTGTTTCAGAGTTTGAATGGTTTTGCGCCTGATGTTTTCAATGATTTTTTTCGTTTTAATTCATTTTATCACAGATATTCTACGAGAAATAGGGAAGACCTGGTAAGTGAGCCAAGAAGTACGGTTCGTTCTTACCATGGGGCAAATTACACGGGTCCGGTGGTCTTGAATACCTTTCCAGACAATTCGGGAAGCGGAAAATGTGCTGCAATTTAAAAACCGGTTAAAAAAGCGTCTCCTTGCGGGCAGTTGGTGAGTGTGGGACTGGATTACGAGAGGGTGCAATTTAAGTATTTTTGTCTTTTTTCTGTTATTAATATTTTTTTTAATTTATTATTCTCTCATTATTATTAATATTTATTTTTTTCTTTATTTGTGTTTACTTCAGTGATGATTTGGTTAATTTTATAATTTAGTAATTGTGTACTGGTTGCGTTTTTTAAGCATTTTTGTGCTTTGTTTTCAACCGGTCATCAGGCCGGTATGAATTATTTTTAATATAAATGTTGAATCCTGAAAAAAAAATACTGCTACAACTATTGCTACTACACAAGCTAAGAGCATTAAGGTGAAGCTTTTAAGTAATATTTAAGCGGATGTTGAACTAAATCAAAACAAACTATGGGCATGTGGACTTTCAGAAAGGTGACAAAGCAATATCTGAAGAAAAATTTGTATTATTAAGTTAGACCTTGAAGGGTAAGTTGTGGGGGATTTTGAACTAGCCAGAAGGCACTGCATGTATACTTTTAAAGCTACCATTATAGTTACTGTAAATAATGATGCCAAGGGTATTAAGGTGAAACTTTTAGGGAACGTTCAGGAGGAGTCTCAATTAAACAAAGAAAATGTATGAATGTAGGTTTTCAAAAGGGCATATAAGCAATATCATAGGCAGCACCACTCTATAATAGCTAGAAATATAATTGAAACTTTCAAAGGAGCTAATTCGATTCAAAATTAATACTTCTGGTGCCATTTTTAGGAATAAAAAGAAATTGAAGGGCAAGCAACCCTTCTCTCAAGCCAATTTATTTTGGAAACACACCCAGTCAAAATTTTGGGACAGCCGTTTTGTTCCAGAGGCAGATCCAGGGGGGCATCTCCCCCCTTAACGTAGTCTAAAGTAGTGTATTTCCTTAATTAACGCAAGTCTGCGTTAATTTAACTTGCTCTTAACGCAAGTTTATCGGATCATTCTATTTTGCCCCCCTCCCTCCTTAAAAAAAGTCCTGTATCCACCCTTGTTTTGTTAAGCATTATAGAACGGTCCAGCAACTATGTCTTTAAGGATATTGGGCATGTCAACCCCCTGCAATTAAGTTGTGTTTCATGCAATTAGCCCATTATGCTTTTAAAAAATGTTGTTTTAAACTAAACCGAAAGGCATTGTGCTTATTGTTTCCAATAAGACACCTCAGCAATGTATCGATAACGACTGGGGGCATTAAGTTAAAGCTTTTGGGGCAACTACTATTACTACCATCCTGGTTGTCAAAGAGCATAGATAGAATATTTTGGGAATATTTTATTTTTCTGGCCAACTTCAGGAGTTATGAAATTAAATTAAAAAACAACGTATATGTCAGGACTAAAAATGGTTGAAAAAGTTTCTCCAACATACAAATAGCAACCCAAACTATGGATTCTTACAGAAAAAAGTGAAAAGATATTTTTTTCACAAAACAAGTTTTTCAACGAAAAGTAAAGAGCTCCATTAAGCCAAAAATTATCACAAATAAAGTCAAATAATCGTCCATGCGTAAAACCACCACAAATCACTATCAATAAGTAAATGAACTCAAGACGAGCAGAAATTACAATAAGTAGCCGAGTCAAACTCAAAACTAGCAAAAAAATAACATGAGTAGGGCTGATAACCCCCATGCCTTCCCAAGACCAGAACATTTGCGCTCTACTGACAAAAAAAATTACCTTGAATTGTCAGTTTAATTGCGATATACTGATACTTATTCCTTAAAGTTTTGATAAATTTTTATTTATGAAAGTAAAAAAAAAGTTAAAACATTTAAACTGTATTTTGTTTTAAGTGAAGAACAAATTATGTTCTGGTCTTGAGATGTCATGGGAGTCATTAGCCCTACTCATGTTAATTTTTGCTCGTTTTGAGTTTGATTCGGCTATTTATTGTAATTTCTGTTCGCTTTGAGTTTAATTTATTTGTTAATGGTGATTTGTGGTAGTTTTACGCTTGGAAGATTATTTGACTTTATTTCTGTTCTTTTTCGACTTAACGAAGCTCTTTACTTTTCTTTTAAGAATTAGTTTTTTGAAAAAAGTTTTTACAATTTATATATCAAAGGAAATGGCTAATTATGTTGATTCCAAATATATAAGACTCATTAAGTTTAGTGTTAAACATAAAAAGCTACGAGCCTGAGAAAATTTGCTTGATTTTCGAAAAAGGGAGGAAAAGCCCCCTAAAAGTCGAGGAATCTTAAAAAAATCACTCCATTAGATTCAGCGTATCCGAGAATCCTAATGTAGATGTTTCAAGCTTCCATCTGCAAAAACGTAGAATTTTATATTTTTTGCCAGAAGAAAGATCAAAGATGCGTGTTTATTTGTTTTTTCCCTGAGGTGGTCGCATCGAACCAAGTGTTCTAGATTTTCGGGAAAGGGCTCATTCGAACAGAATTTAGAAGTTCTAGTGCCCTTTTAAGTGACAAAAAGATTGGAGGGTAATTGGCTCCTCCCGCCCAAATTTTTCTCTAAAAGTCATCTGATCAAAATTCTGAGTTAGTCATTTTGTTCAGCATAGTTGAAAAGCCCAGTTACTATGTCTTTGGGGATTTATTTAACCCCCCAAAGCCCCTTGAGAAAGGTTTGTAAGTCGGTAAATTTTCCCTTTGAGTAGATACCTATTTAGAGGTCCCACGCGACACCCCTGCTGCCATCTACCATTTAGTTTAATGCCGACGGGGGTCCATATATGGGCATAGAGTCCCTAGGGAGAACACCTGTGCTGTCAGTCTCGATCCCACACCATATATGGGCATGAAATCCCCAGGGAGAACACGTTTCCGAGGTCAATTGATTGCGTAACCTAGCCTAACCTCATGAGCTTATGACGGGGGCACCATATATGGGTATAGAGTCCCTAGGGGAAATTGATTTCTGGGAAATTGATTGCGTAATCGATTGGCAATTTTATTGATCTAGGACTCATGACGGGGTTCCATTTATGGGCATTGAGTACTGAACGACCACCATGCTATCATCTACAATTGACTCTAACACTGAACGGGACTCCATTTATTCATGGTTTATTAATATCTGATGGATAATGTCAAGGTCGATTTATTTGTTGTTGTTGTTGTTGTTGTTTGGCCAAGTGTAATGTCACGAGGGGTGATTTACATAATCGCTAGGGGAATGTATTGATCTAGGGGAACTAAATTTCCAAGGTCAATTTATTTGTTGTTGTTGTTTTTCGTCCAAGTGCACGCTAGGGAGAATGTTATGATCCAGGAATAGGCAATAGGATCACGTGTCTCCTTCTAAACCAATCAACGAGTATATTACATCTCATTCTATGCCAATCAGAGGATCGCTTACATATGGTTTTCCCCATTACATCGCAATTCGCCCTTGAGATTTCATGTATAACGGACATGCTTTGTGATTAAATTATCAGAAAGTATTGTGACACAATGAATACAACAATGAACATTATTGATGAGTTAGAAGCCTTGGCAACCTCAATTTACCATGTAAGTTCTGTTTTAGTACATTTTCATTTTTATTCTCAAATAAAATTATTTTCCTTGGTCATCCTCCAGTATATTCAGGTAAATCCCCTCCCTCCCTCCCACTCTGATACAAACTCCACTATGCTATCTTTATACTCACTAGAAAACGTAAAATATGTTCTTTTTACCACCTAAACCCCCCTCTGTTTATGACTGTAATTCTCTCATTGGAAATAATTCTATTTCTCGAAATAGGTGACTTTCTTACCCGTCTGCATTTTCAAAGCACCTTTCTGTATTCTAGCAAAAGTGACAACTGACATCCGTCGCTCTGTTGTCATTAAACCGCTCTGTTTATTGACGTAAAGCTCCGCGCAAGGTTATAATTAGTTTTGGCATCCCTTTTCCTGTGTGTTTACGATAGTGGTTAAGCCAAAGGGATTGTTTTTCGACGTCAAATTAAAAACAGTTTCACGCAGAAAGATATTACTGTTAATTAAGCTAAGCCAATGCAACCTGTATTTGGAGGAGTGAAACGAGTTATTCCCCAAAAATAATTGCTAACAATATTTTTTAGGACATTGCTGAAAAGGGGGGGGGGACATGCCTCAATTCTATCGCCATCATTGTAAAGTGAAAAAACAAAACTGTTTCTTTGCGTTAGGTAGTAAGAGGGCCGAGGGATTCTAAGAAAAAAGATAGCTTTATTATGTGTACTGCATAGATACCCTTTACATCAAAGATTGTAATTTAGTCCTATAACCTAATAGGCTAACAATCTTTTTCTATTTTAAAATTCTATAGAGCCTTAATTCTATCACCATCATTATAAGTGAAAAAAAACTGTTTCTTCGCGTTAGGGCAGTAAGAGGTCCGAGGGTGTCTAAGAAAAGAGATAGCTTTATTGCGTGTAAATTGAATATCATTTACATCCAAGATTGTAATTTAGGCCTATAACCTGCTAGGCTAACAATCTTTTTCTATTTTATAAGCATATAGACGGGAAACATTTAAAAAAATTCTCAGCAAGGTAAAAATAGAACCATTTCTCTCAAATTTTACCTTTTTGCTTTGCCTTTGGCTTAGGGGGAGAGGAGACTTCATAGTGATATATGCATTCTAGACAAAATTATGGTTATGGAGAAGAGGACTCCAGGGGAGGAGGGAATGTCTTTAAGGGACGAAGGACAGTTTTTTGGTCAACAACTCAACATTAACTTTTTTCCGCTGTTATATTTATAATTTATTTTTCGTTGTGCAAAGCAATAGTTTTTAAGTGTAGATTTAATGTTACCCAACCTCATTAAGTGAAAATGATTTATTCTAAGAAAGTGAGCTGTATTTGTTAGAGTTTCAGAAACATTGCATATTTATTTAATTTAAGCCCTTTTTTTCAGATATAATAATGTTTGGTGTGATTGACACAGAATATATTGGTCTGAAATATTCCTCAACTGGCATTATTTTCGAAGCAGCTTTCTTACTCCTAGAAATCAACGACGTGAAATTCATAGCTATAAATGGAACGTCAGATACAATATGTATAAGTACGAGAAAAACAGATGGAGTCCAACGCTAAATTTTATAAATCGAAACGGCTTTTATGTTAAAACCATAAGACCACGTAATGAAAATGGCTATGAAAGAAAACATATACAAGAGGAAATTCAGAAAATATGCAATTTTTTCGGTGTGCAAGCTGTTTATGTTAAGGGAAACGTGCCAACTGATTAACTCTTACTAGAAAAATGTGATAAAAACATAGCATTATTCAATTTAGAAGACTTCGATAAGGTTAGGTTAAGTTAGGTTAAGCTAGGTTATCCTACGTACGCGCGCGTACGTAGGCTAACCTAGCCTAACCTAACTTAACCTAACCTATCCTAACTTAATCTAGCCTAACCTAACCTAACCTAACCATATACCTAACTTTTTGCCTATCTCTCACCTAACCTAACCTAAGTGAACCTAAAGTGACCTAATATTTTGCCTGTCTCTCACTATGAGTGTGTGTCTGAGCAGGTGTGCTGCCATCTATGACAACATGAAATATGCTTGCGGCTATAGCGATCGTACTCTCTGCTTGCTTTTACATTGGAAGTGGCTTTCCCAGTGGTACTCCATGGTAGGTTATCGAGACTATCTAGTTTAATGTATGTATGAGATTAGTAATTTTAATCCATTGAACGGATAAGCATCGACATCATATTTAAAAGGAAGTGAAAATGAATTATTATAGAAACGTGTGTATTCATGATAAAGTCATAGTTGCCTTGAATGCTGACAAAGAGATATATTTGAAGTATGAAAAAAGTAGTTGTGGAGATCTTATTGGGAATGTATGCCTACGGTGTCATGAAAGTGAGGAGTTAAATTCCTTTGAAATACTCAAGAATTTCCACATGTCAATTGGCGGATATAAGAAAGTATCATTTCCAGAGAATTTAGTACTCATGGAGAATGCTAACATAAAAATAATAGTTGAAGAAAAGGGACAACTTCTAGCTAATGGTTCTGGTAACAGGCTAGCTGTTGATAGATCGTATCGTCATCTTTCCGGTGTTAGCATTCGAATTTAAGCAAAGGGAAATAGAAGACGTGCACGCTGCTGTACCAACATCATAAATCATATCTTGTCAACGTACCAGAACTGTTACCTCTGTAAAAATAATGTGATAATAGACAATGAAATCACAGTCAAAATAAAAAGAGAATTGGCAGCCAATATCACTAATGAATGTCAAGATAAATTATTGGAGAATAAAGTATAAGTGAACATTATTACTAGTAAAGATCATGTGGTCATTGAATTAAATAATTGCAAGGATTAAATGTGCATTGAACCTGTATGTGACATCCCAGTAAAAATTATATATGACTCAGAATGGAATAATGATTATTACCCAAGTGGTTATGAACTAAGAGAAGTGAGTAACTCTAGTATCAAGAGAGAATCTAATGATTTATTTTATGGATCAGAATCAAAAATGTTCAAAGTGGCTCAATACTATTAATAGTGTCTAATAATGTATGTAGTGTAGTGTCTTTTATGTTAATATTCTACATGTTGTTATTTCAATAAAAAAATATTTTATGCATTACTTTGTTATATTTCTATTATTTTAGGATACGTTAGCATGTCAACGCTTAGAATGTATTAGAAAAGTCGATATTTTTTTTTTCTTTGGAAATATTTAGAATTGGACTATAACTTTTTCCTTTCTTCGAGAAAATTCAGAAGAGAACTTGAACTTTGTGTTGCTTTGTGTTGAGGTATTCAAAATGCTATAAAGTAGAGTTGTGGGTGAAAAGAATGAGCACTTCAAGTTGTAAAATTGGTTTAGGGGGACATTAAGAAAAGAACTTGTTCTGAAAAATATAAAAATTCAAGCTTTAAAATTGGTTCAAGGGGGGGGGGGCATTAAGAAAAAAACTTGTTTTGAAAGCATATGAAAAATCCTTTTGAAAGTATTACTTGGTGTTGGGTATTCAAAAAGTCATAAAGTAGAGTTGTGTGTGAAAAGAATGAGTAGTTCAAGTTGTAAAATTGGTTTAGGGGGAAATTAAGAAAAGAACTTGTTCTGAAAAGATAAAAAAAACTTTTTCTGTCTTCTACGGAAAAATTTAGAATAGAACTTTAAATTTCATTATGTCTTGATGAACTTAAAATAACTGATGTGGAAGATTTTTATTTTTCTCTGGAGAAATTAGAATTGAATTGTAAGCTCTTTAATAAAATTCGGAATTGAGTTAACTTTTCATGATCAAAGTATAACTTTTTCTATCTTCTATGAAAAATTTGGAACAGTACTTTAAATTTTTACATCTCTTTGAAAAAATCTAAACTGAAGTGGAAAATTTTTATTTTCTCTGAAAATAGAATTTATCTCTAACTTATTTTTTTTTCATTGAGAAAATTCAGAAGAGAACTTGAACTTTTCTTCACCTTGTTGAGAAAATTAGAAATAAAATGAAGCTTTTTATCTTCCAGGAAACTATTCACATTCATAGTATAACTTCCCTTCTACACTAAAATTTAGAACATTACTTTAAATTTGTTTATGTCTTTAGTAAAAATCTCAGAATTAAAGTGGAGCTCTTTATCTTCATAGTGAAATATTCACGATCAATGTGTAACTTTTTATATCTTCTACAAAGAATTTGGATGAAAACTTTAAATTTATGTCTTTGGGGAAAAATCTGAATTGAAGTGAAACCTTTTTATATTATTTGGAACAATAGAATTGATGAATAACTAATTTTTTTATTGAGAAAATTCAGAAGAGAAGAGGAACTTTTCTTCACTTCGTTGAGAAAATTTAAAATTGAAGTACAACTTTGTTTTTCGGGAAAATATTCACACTGGAGTTTTTCATCTTCATTGAAAATATTCACGATCAAAGCATAACTTTTTCTATCTTCTATGAAAAATTTTGAACAGAACTTTAATTTTTTTTCATCTCTTTCAGAAAAAATTGAAACTTGAATTTAAGAAAATTTAGAACTAAAGTGAAACTTTTTAAGTTCATTTAAAATATTCACAATCATAGTATGACTTTTCTTATCTTCTATGTAAAAATTTAGAACATATCTTTAAATTTTTTATGTCTTTGAGAAATTAAGAACTGAAGTGGAACCTTTTTATTTTCTCAGGAAAAAAATTAGAATGGATCTGTAATATATTTCTTTTTCATTGCGAAAATTTGGTGTTTAGATATAAAAGAAGTTGAAATGTAAGGTATGACTTCTCTGTCATGCTGAGTCTGAAAAATGTAATTTCAGAGAAATTCTTTAACCTTTTAGGGTTAACTTGTATTTTTAGGGATGAGCATTTGGGGATCTTCTACATGCTGAACCTGAACGTGTGTTCCCTGACATGTTGAATCCGAAAGTGTGATTTCAGAAAAATTCTTTAACCTTTTAGGATTAACTTGCCTTTTTACAGATGACTATTTAGGGTTCTCCTACATGCTGAACCTGAACGTGTGTTCCCTGACATGCTGAATCTGAAAGTGTGATTTCAGAAAAATTCTTTAACCTTTTAGAGTTAACTTACCTTTTTAGGGATGAGCATTTAGGGTTCTCCAACTTGTTGAACCTGTACGTGTGTACCCTGACATGTTGAATCTGAAAGTGTGATTTCAGAAAAATTCTTAACCTTTTAGACCTAACTTACCTTTTTAGGGATGAGTATTTAGGATTCTCCAACTTGTTGAACCTCAATGGGTGTTCCCTGACATGTTAAATCTGAAAGTGTGATTTCAGAAAAATTCTTAACATTTAAGACCTAACTTACCTTTTTAGGGATGAGTATTTAGGGTTCTCCTACATGCTGAACCTGAACGTGTGTTCCCTGACATGCTGAATCTGAAAGTGTGATTTCAGAAAAATTATTTTCTTTTAGAGTTAACTTATCATTTAGGGTTGTCTAACGTGCTGAACCTGAAAGTGTGTTCCCAGACATGCTGAATCTGAAAGTGTGTTCCCTGACATGACGTATCTGAAAGTGTGATTACAGAAATTTCTTTAACCTTTTAGGATTAACTTACCTTTATAGTGGTGAGTATTTAGGGTTCTCCAACATGCTGAACTTGAAAGTGTGTTCCCTGGCATGTTGAATCTGAAAGTATAATTTTCATGGCGATGAAGTATTCTAAAGAATAAAAACGGTTGAGGCTTAAGATATTTATTGCTTAAACATATTTAATACATTTGAAAAAATACCTAATGATATATTTAAAAAAAGAAGCTTAATCCATATGATATGAGGGCTTAATCCATTTGATATGAGGAAGAACAAGAATTTAGGTCAATGGATATCTGATGCATTTTTCCTTGTCAGGCATCTTTTCCCGTATCCATTGAGCGAAATATCTAACTTCATCTTCCGAGTCATGTACTTAATGCAGGTATTTTTCACATTTGAAGTCTTCTAAATTGAATAATGCTCTGTTTTTATCACATTTTTCTAGTAAGAGTTTATCAGTTGGCACGTTTCCCTTAACATAAACAGCTTGGACACAGAAAAAACTGCATATTTTCTGAATTTCCTCTTGTACATTTTTTATTTCATAGCCATTTTCATTACGTGGTCCTATGGTTTTAACATAAAAGCCGTTTGGATTTGTAAAATTTAGTGTTGGACTCCATCTGTTTTTCTCGTACTTATACATATTGTATCTGACGCTCCATTTATAGCTATGAATTTCACGTCGTTGATTGTCTAGGAGTAAGAAAGCAGCTTCGAAAATAATGTCAGTTGAGGAATATTTCAGACCAATATATTCTGTGTCAATCACACCAAACATTATTATATCTGAAAAAAAGGGCTTAAATTAAATAAATATGTAATGTTTCTGAAACTCTAACAAATACAGCTCACTTTCTTAGAATAAATCATTTTCACTTAATGAGGTTGGGTAACATTAAATCTACACTTAAAAACTATTGCTTTGCACAACGAAAAATAAATTATAAATATAACAGCGGAAAAAAAGTTAATGTTAAGTTGTTGACCAAAAAACTGTCCTCCGTCCCTCAAAGAAATTCCCTCCTCCCCTGGAGTCCTCTTCTCCATAACCATAATTTTGTCTAGAATGCATTTATCACAATGAAGTCTCCTCTCCCCCTAAGCCAAAGGCAAAGCAAAAAGGTAAAATTTGAGAGAAATTGTTCTATTTTTACCTTGTTGAGATTTTTTTTAATGTTTCCCGTCTATATGCTTTTAAAATAGAAAAAGATTGTTAGCCTAGCAGGTTGTAGGCCTAAATTACAATCTTGGATGTAAATGATATTCAATTTACAAATAATAAAGCTATCTTTTTTCTTAGAAACCCTCGGACCTCTTGCTGCCCTAACGCGAAGAAACAGTTTTGTTTTTTCACTTTACAATGATGGTGATAGAATTGAGGCTCTATTGGCTTTTAAAATAGAAAAAGATTGCTAGCCTATTAGGCTATAGGCCTAAATTACAATCTTGGATGTAAATGGTATCTATGCAGTACACATAATAAAGCCATCTTTTTTCTTAGAAACCCTCGGCCCTCTTACTACCTAACGCGAAGAATAAGTTTTTTTTTTCACTTTACAATGATGGCGATAGAATTGAGGCATGCCCCCCCCCTTTTCAGCAATGTCCTAAAAAATATTGTTAGCAATTACTTTTGGGGAATAACTCGTTTCTCTCCTCCAAATACAGGTTGTATTGGCTTAGCTTAATTAACAGTAATATCTTTCTGCGTGAAACTGTTTTTAATTTGACGGAGAAAAACAATCCCTTTGGCTAAACCACTATCGTAAACACACAGGAAAAGGGATGCCAAAACTAATTATAACATTGCGCGGAGCTTTACGTCAAAAAACAGAGCGGTTTAATGACAACAGAGCGACGGATGTCAGTTGTCACTGTTGCTAGAATACAGAAAGATGCATTGAAAATGCGGACGGGTGAAAAAGTCACCTTTTTCGAGAAATAGAATTATTTCCAATGAAAGAATTACAGTCATAAACAAAGGGGGGTTTAGGTGGTAAAAAGAAAATATTTTACGTTTCTAGTGAGTATAAAGATAGCATAGTGGAGTTTGTATTAGAGTGGGAGGGGGGGGGAGGGGATTTACCTGAATATACTGGAGGATGACCAAGGAAAATAATTTTATTTGAGAATAAAAATGAAAATGTACTAAGACAGAACTTACATGGTAAAATGAGGTTGCCAAGGCTTCTAACTCATCAATAATGTTCATTGTTGTATTCATTGTGTCACAATACTTTCTGATAATTCAATCACAATGCATGTCCGTTATATATGAAATCTCAAGGGTGATTTGCGATGTAATGGGGAAAACCATATGTAAGCGATCCTCTTATTGGCTTAGAATGAAATGTAATCTACTCGTTGATTGGTTTAGAAGGAGACACGTGATCCTGTTTCCTATTCCTGGATCATAACATTTTCCCTAGCGTGCACTTGGAGGAACAACAACAACAACAAATAAATCGAACTTGGGAAATTTAGTTCTCCTAGATCAATACATTCCCCTAGCGATTATGTAAATCACCCCTCGTGACATTACACTTGGCCAAAACACAACAACAACAACAAATAAATCGACCTTGACATTATCCATCAGATATTAATAAACCATGAATAAATGGAGTCCCATTCAGCGTTAGAGTCAATTGTAGATCATAGCATGATGTTCGGTCAGTATTCAATGCCCATAAATAGAACCCCGTCATGAGTCATAGATCAATAAAATTCCCAATCGATTACGCAATCAATTTCCCAGAAATCCATTTCCCCTAGGGACTCTATACCCATATATGGTGCCCCTGTCACAAGCTCATGAGGTTAGGCTAGGTTACGCAATCAATTGACCTCGGAAACGTGTTCTTCCTGGGGATTCCATGCCCATATATGGTGTGGGATCGAGACTGACAGCACAGGTGTTCTCCCAAGGGACTCTATGCCCATACCCCTGTCGGCATTAAACTATATTGTAGATGGCAGCAGGGGTGTCGTGTGGGACCTCTAGATAGGTATCTACTCCTTTGTTTACGCATAGTATTTTTTATTGGGAAGTATACTGACATCCTTCAGCGACGGGCGAAAATTTTCGGCTGGGGGATTTTCTACGGGGATATTTTTCCGTTGGGAGGGAAGTTCCCGGGGCAGGGGTGAACTTTCCAAGGGGAATTTTACAATGAAAGAATTTGTCAAGATTCCTATGCACATTTCTTTTCATTTGTATTAATTTCTCTTTGCCGACTCAATTTTACATTTGGAAATATTAAGGGGAATTGTCCAGGGAAAATATTTACCGGTTTGGAATTGTTTAGAGTATCTTTTTGTAAGTGGAAAGATTTTCCATGGGCAAAATTCTCCACGGGGGAGTTTTCCAAAAGATAAAATCTCCAGTGGGAATTTTCCAAGGCCGTATCCAGAGGGGGGATGGGATACCCGGTTTGAACCCCCCCCCCCGAAATTTTTGACCGAGTCGAATGTAAGTCCAAAATTAGTAAAACCTAGGTAAAAATCAGTAAAATTAATCGAAAACTGAGTCAAAAATTAGTAACCCCCCTTCCCCGAAAAAAATCTTGGATCCGCCCTTGGAATTTTCTGTGGGATCACCTTTCTACTAGGGAGAGGGGATATTTGCGAGAAGAATTTTCGACGGAGGGGAGTTTTACGGCTTGATTTTAAAAACAATCAGAAATTAAAGTCTTTTTCAAATAAAAGTGGGCTAAGAATAAATTTTCAGCCGGAATCGTCCGCAAGAAATATTCCAAGGGTAATTTTCAGCTAGAATAGAATTGTCTGGGAGAAATTTCCTGGTGGGGGGGGATATTTTATTTGGGAAGAACTTTAAATGGAGTGATTTTCTGTGAGGGGAAAAAAATTTCCATCGTGGGAGGAGCTAGATTTCCCGGCACTATTTAAAATAGATCAGAAATTTATTTAAAAAAACAAGTTTTTACAACTTGAAGTGAGGAGAAACATCAAAACTTAAAAAAAAAACAGAAATTATTTCATATATGAGGGGGTTTACCCTCTTTTCAATACCTCACTCGTTACGCTACTTAATGAAATTGTTAACTAATCATTTTCTTTGATTTATGAAGTAGGGAAATGACCCTAAAAGTTGCAGTAACGATATTTTTTGAAACTATTTAATAAGCGTGCGATTATTTAAACAATCCGTTTATTATTAATATACAAATTCTGTTTTATTATTAATATGCACATTCCTTTTTAATTATTCATGTACGGTGAGCCAAATTTGAACCTGTATTAGTTGACAAATCTTCAGAAATTAAATTAAAAAAACAGTTTTTTCTACTGAAAGTAAGGAACGAAATTAAAACTTTAAAACGAACAGAAATTATTCCGTATATGCAAGGGGCTGTCCCCTCTTTAGTGACCCACTCGAAAAAAAAGGTTTTTTATCTGAAAGTAAGGAACAAAATTAAAGCTTAAAAACTCAACAGAAATTATTCCGTATATGAAAGGGGCTGTCCCCTCATCAATCACCCACTCTTTACGCTAAATTTTTATATTGTTTTGAAAAGAAGACTTGTGACAAAGAGGTAATGTTTAGCGTGAAGAGCGGGACGTTGAGGAAGGGACAGCCCCTTTCAAATATGGAATTTTTTTCGTTCGTTTCAAGTTTTAATGTCGCTCCTTACTTTCAGTAAAAAAAAAATTATTTATGTAATTTGTATTTAATATTTTTATTTAATCAAAGTTTAGAAGCCACAAGTGATACTGTTGTGCTATATTAATCGCAAACATAAAAAAACAAGCTCAACTGAATCCAGAATGGAAATAGCCTGTAAAAGTAGATGACAGCGCTCTTTTTCTGGATCTGCAAATTTTTCTATTTATTATAGAAATCATATTGGCATTGGGGCCAGGGAATCTTAAAATCGCTTACTTTAAGCACTTTTGAATTCTAGACAACCTTATATTTGAAACTGCTGCCAGCTTGCTTGTCTTCTTGAGCAGAGTTTTCAGCTCGAAAGCTAGAAACATGTCCCGAAGAAATGATAGCTCAGTGAGATAACTTGAAATCGTCATCTCTTGAATAGACTATAAAACTTCATTTCAGTTGTCACATGTTCGGCTCTTGCTAAAGATAAAAGAAAGATTGTCCCTTCTGGGCTAGGCGAGAATCTGCAAGAAATGCGGCTTTAGAAAATACAGATTAAAAATATCAATCCAGCACATGGCCCACGCTTTCCGTAAAAGCCGTGGAGGTGAAACCCTTCACACTTTCTGACAAATAAATTGAAATTGTTAGCATAAAAAATAGGAAAAATGAGAGGAGTAAATAAAGCTTTAGTTGTCCTTCCTCTAGAGTCTAGAGAGAAAACTTTGGTGGGATTTATTTATTCTGAATTTATGGTTAAGAAGCATCTTACACAGTTTTTCAGAAAAAAAGTACACGCATATAGTAGATGTCATACTTTGTCCATTACGGTACAAATATTAGCAATAAGTATACCAGATAATTCTTTTTACAGCATAAGCGATGGATAAAAACAACAATTTCTTATTTTATACGTCATTTAACCTACTTTTTAGTTTAAAATAGTTCCCAGATATTTTTCCAGAGACTGCCTCATATCTTTCTCCCTTACTTCTGGTAAGTAACTATACTTATTATAAAGGGATCTGAATGTCTTCTATCCGAGCCAAAATAAGCTGTAAGGACTGTGATTACGTGGAATATTTAATGGTAAAAGACTCCTTGTTTCTGGAGGTTTTCTGGATTTTCAGAGAAGATTCTGGATTTATTTTTCTCTGGCTATGCTTTGGGCAATAAATGTCAGTTAATTTTATTATTGTTAACAATTACTTGATTGCCCAGAAAAAGCTTTATGGACATTGAAGATATGACAGCAAAGGTAGTGTAGATACGCAGTTGAAGATACGTGTGAAAAAAGAAATATAAATCAAGATCCGTAATTTGAACTGTTTTAAGTTTAGTCAGGAATATAAACAGTGGGTTTTATGAATTTGGATCATAGAGTCCTCTCTCCCAAGAGATACCAAGACCTCAAGTTGAAAATCTGCTTTACCTGAAAAGTGATCCAAGATCTCCTTGTCCTTTCTTTTTTTTTCTTTCAAACAATACTTTTTTTTTACATTTTTCTTGCCGCAAGTAAAGGGCAGTGTAGACAGTTTTTGAAAGTTTTTTTTTATGTTTAATCTGAATTGTTCGAATTCTGTTAATAATAATGGTTGTGTTTCAATACTAGTACTTTTACCTAAACTTTTAAACAATTGGCGGCATTTGGCTATTTTAGCTCTCCGATGCTACCCGAAATAAAGAGTATATTTTGAATTCAAGTAGAATACGGAAGCATATTTTCGTGGTGTAATGAAGTTTTATTTTTCAGATGGCATGCAGTTACTCAGTTTGAGTCAACAGATGCACGGCGCGCCTTTCCATCTTTTGATGAGCCTAATATGAAAGCATTATTTAGTGTGACCCTTGGTAGAACGTCTGATTATTCTACCCTATCAAATACCCGACAAATTGAAACCGGAGTCCTTCAGTAAGTCTTAATCTACAATAACAAGGTAGAAGCCAGATATTTGACAACTTGATTGCTGAGCATGTCATAGTCTTAACGTTAGCAAAGCCTCTTGAAGAGCTTCGTGTCTCCTATGTAAATTTTTCCCCGTCTAAATCAGAGATGATGGTTTTAAAAATTTAGGAAAGGCTCATTAGATTGGATATTAAAGGTTTAGTGTCCTCTGGGAGGGTTTGAGGTTATAAAAGAAGAACAAATCCCCCGGTTTCCTTTTGCCAGGACCCTCCCCTATTCCCCTTTGGCTTAAAGTCAAAATTTTAAGTTACCTCTTTTACTCTAAATATTCTAAAGGCTAAAATAATATACTCCCAGAGTAAATGTCCAACGCGGCCCAAGAGGCAAGGATCCGAAACTGTACACGTGGCTCCTTCACATTCATTTCATAGCCATGGCGTTTCTGTTGATTTGGTACAAAATGATTGGTACTGTGTGCTATTTTTTTTTTTTATTGCTTCATATAGAATAGGTGATAGTAGAAGCTTAGGATTGGTACTACTCTCTCGAAAGTTGGAAGTTATGGGGCCAGAAGTTACAGCACATCTCTCAAAGATCAAATTTTTAGTTTGACTCATAATTTTGTGTGGTTTGACTTTTTTTTTAAAGTTTCGAATGCTTAGTACTTTGAATTGAGAATTTTTAAATAATAGAATAATAGAATAAAAACTATTTTAACACGAAGACTTATATTTTCATTCCGAAGTCTACTCTCTAATGCACTTAAAGGAAATAGGTGCACACCAATATATGGTTTCGATATTTTGGTTTGCCTTACTTTACATTATACAGACTGGGTGTAAAACCCAGAGTAAAGTGCATAGAATTTCTCAATTTTATGTCTCTTTAAGCATTCAAATCTCAAAAATAGTCGTTGTGAGCTCCCTATTGTTTGTGAAGTTAATCCAAGTCTCATAAAATTGATCTCGGGCAGTGAAAAAAACAGGTATTTAGAAAAAGTTTTGATATCACGGGCTCATTTTAAGTCAAATTTTCAGAAGTTTTTTTTTCTCTTTAACTGTGATTTTTTAGATTTTCACTGTGAATTTTGTTTTCAATAGTTCCAAAATGGTTTATAACTAATTTTAGCTTGGGAACGCTATTTGTTTTTTTTTTACGTTTTTACTTTGTATGTACATTAATATTTATAAAATGATCTTGTTTTTTGTTTATTTTTCAGTGAATTCGATCCGAGTTTTGTGTGGGACATCTATGAAGTATCTCCTGTTCTCATGCCTACATACCTTGTGGCTTTTGCGGTTTTTGATTTTGTACGTTTTGAAGGGAGTTCTTCTTCAAGTAAGCCAAGCTTCTTATTCTATAGGCTCAGTCGATACGTGATATTGTATTTTTTGTGTTTATGTTTTATTGTGCTGGGGAAGTTTTGTTTTAAATATCCCTGTATTTAAGGCACCCGTGGACTGCCTAAATTTCCCAAGGTTTTCTATTCTACAAATTTTAGTTTGTATTAGTATTTTCATAACTAAAATGGACAAGAGTATATAGATTGTGTTCTAGTAGTTTTGCGTAGTTAAAAAAAAGTTACTTGCAAGACTTCTTTTCTTTTGGTTAGTTTGCAATCTCACCGTAACCCCTGACTAGGCAGACTCTATCAATCAGTTCAATCCCTACTCCTCCATCTTATATTGCTTTTAAAATATTTATACGATTCTGTTTTTTTTTTCTTTCAAAAAATGAGATATCATTTTTTTCATTCATTGTTGATAGTTGGGAATTGAAGCTTTTGATGTCAACCAAAATGAATAATCAATTCAAATTTAAACCGAATTTCAACTACCTCAAAAATTAGAACTGATGTTTACCCCTCGGAAAATATTTTCCAAAGAGGCCCCCCCCCCCCCTCTAAAAAAACCATCCAGAAAATCCCCCCCCCCCCCCCTTTCCCGCTAAAAATTCCCCTCCCACAGAAAATTTACCCACGATAATTCACTTCACGGTAAATTCTCCCACACGCAAAATTAAGCAGCCAAAGAGAAAGTACAAAATAGGTATCTTAAAATGTCAATCAGATATCCTAAGGCAGAGGTTCCCAACCCTGTGCCCGCGGGCGCAATGGCACCCGCGGAACGATTCGTATGTGCCCACCTCTCACTATTCAACAGAGACAGATTTTTTTTCATAAACATTATTTTAAGATATGATTTATTTTTATTCATTTGTTGGAGTTTTATTTTATTTTTTTTGTTTGCCTGGGGTTATTAAATATCTTCGATACTTGTCCCAGCTTGTTTAGCGGCGAGACAGACTGCACTATTTACGCTAGCCAGGAACGGCTAGTGGCATTTGTACATCACAACTTGTACACGCAGAAAACACCAAGTGAACAAATGGAACGAACGCCACGAACCGATCCGATTAACGCCGAAGGCACAAATCACAAGGCACATGACTCTGATTGCTTCGGCGATTATCGGCTCACTTCGGGTTTTCCCCGTGTACATGGAGTGATGCACAAAAAGCATTCCCCGCGTGGAACCGCGTTGTTGTCATTGCGATTGCTGCCCAGTGATACCAAACGTGGTAGAATTGTACCATTTTGGTACATTTCACCTCTACCGTTACAATTTAGTACAATCCCACAAAATATGGTATATTTTATAAAATTATGGTACAATGTGGTACAATTCAGTATTTTTGTACCTATGTTTGTATTCTTTCATCTACAAATATTTTATTTCATTTTTCAACTAAAAGTAAGGAGCAGCACTAAAACTTAAAACGAACAGAAATTATCATAGACAGCGCAATCGCGCTGCTTAAGTAAAGAACCGTTGGCACAATGTATTATTTATTTATTTTTCCTTTAGACCAGGGCACTTCGTGTCGAAGGATTTGTCGTAGAAACTTGGAAAAGGGCTCATTCGATTGAAAATTGGAATAGCTAATGCCTTTTTTAACAGTGGAAAGTGATTGGAGGGCAACTAATGCCCCTAACACGCCCACCCTCCCATTTGCCCATTATTTTTAAAAATTAAATTTTGCCTATAGATTAAATCAAAATGAACTGTGTTAATACTAATTCCCAATAAGGCATCTCAGCAGCATCCAAAGAATTACTGAGGGTATTATATTCAAACTTTCGGGGCTACTTCTTCTCTTAAAATTTAACCAAATCAAAATAGCGTAAGTGTATCCAAGCTATCACAGAAAGTAAACAGTTTTTTTTGCGAATGGTATCAAGTTTTCCATTTCAGGTCAACTAGAGGAGGAGGTATGAAACTAAATTAAACACCACTATTTGTGTCCAGATTTTTAAAAGGGTGTATGTTGTTAAAAATTGCTGAAAATGTTTTTCCAGCATACAAAAGTAGGCCAAACTATAAAGTCTTAAAAAACGAAAATATTTAAACTATCATTTTCTTTTCCCCTGAAAAGACTATTTTATTATTTTGAAACCTTTTTTTTATTATTTATTAATACATTACGACTATAAGAAAATAAGAAAATCAATTATGTGAGAATGACAAGTTATGGAAGGAGTTTGTCGATTTAAAATAGGTGGTGCCCACCACCCTATCGATATTTTAGAATGTGTTCTAGAGTAAAAAAAGGTTGGGAACCTCTGTCCTAAGGGGTAACAGAAGAAAAAAATATCAAAAACAGTTTCAGGACAGGGCCTGGCTGGTTACCAATCACTCTTATAATATATAAAAAAGGACTAGATCTCTCAATTTATGGTCGAATTGGCATCCTCCCAAGTTTCTTCGATCATGAGGCGGAGGTGGGGACGTGGAAATCCTCCTCCTGTATCGAATAAATTCTGCTCATTTCGGTGTTTAATGTTACTCTTTACTTTCATAATAATAGCTTAGACCAGAAATATTCCCATAAATCAAGAGAGGTTAGATATCAATTTCTACCTCCCACTCCCCTCTACTCATTCCTTAGAACTAATTATGTATTTACTCGAAGGGTCAATGAGGGGTGGAAATGTTCTCCAACTTGTAAAAACGTGATAAACATCCTTTAAAACACATTTTTACCCGTTTCTAAAGTTTTTTTTTAACCTACTCCCCCCCCCCAAAAAAAAAATAAGGAGTATCAGTGAGTTATTGCAGAGTGAGGGGAGGTGACGGGTGCTTGAAAACACTTCGAGGGGAGGCGGATTTTCCCGTATGATCTGATAAACAATAAGATATTAAATTAAGAAAAACAATTTCAACTAAAAGTTTAGAATAACATTGAAAAAGACAAAAAATATTCCATATATAGGGGGGCTACCCCCTCCTCAATCCCTTGCTCGTTACACCAAAGTCTCTGCGGTATTGCTTTAAAAAATCTTTTTATTCCAATTGAACGGTTTTAATGTTTATGAAGTCTTTCTTAAAGAATTGGGACATCTTTAGCGTAAAGGGAGAGGGGCTAAGGAGGGGGAAACTCTTCATGCATGGAAAAATTTTGGCTCATTTAAAGCTTTAATGTAGCTCCTTACTTTCAGTTGAAAAGCTTTTTTTCTTTTTAGTTTCATAAAAGGGTTACTTGTTTATACATCTTGATCCACGGGTTGTATCTTGATCCACGCCAGGAAACTTCCCAGGGGACAAATGCTACCAAGAGCCACACTCTAACCAAGATTTAAACGGCAATATTTCTCATTTTTCTATTCATATACATTTTATACTCTCTCGTTTAATTCTG
>JAQQPU010005087.1:25335-48943 GCA_029168905.1 Artemia sp. Kazakhstan ARC1039 | reverse complement strand
ACCCGCCCAGACACATAAGTAGAGGAAGTGAAAGAGACAAAAACACAAATATATGTATAGATTCTGACATACAAATCGACAAAGACAGTCACTGAGATAAGCAAACATCCACCCAGACTCATAGGCAAGGAGAGTGAGAGAGACAAAAAACACATGCAAATATATTGATTCAGGCATACAAACCGACAGAGACAGGCATTGAGACAGGCAAACACCCGCCCAGACACATAAGCAGAGGAAGTGAGGGAGACAAAAAACTCAAAACAAATATATGGATTCTTACATACAAACTGACAAAGACAGGCATTGAGATAGGCAAACATTCGCCCAGACACATAAGCAGAGGAAGCGAGAGAGACGAAAACACCTATAAATATATAGATTCTGATATCCAAAAAGTTGGGTTGATCTAGGTTCACTTAGAGTGGCGCGCCACTTTAAGTGAACCAAGATCAACCCAACTTTTTGGATATTTCTCTCGCTATGACTGTGCGTCTGAGCGAGAGTTTGCCTATCTCAATGCCTGTCATTGTTGGTTTATATGTCAGAATCCATTTATTTATATGTGTTTTTGTCTCTCTCACTTCCTCCGCTTATGTGTCTGGGGGGTGTTTGCCTATCTCAATTTCTGTCATTGTTGCTTTGTATGTCTGAATCTATATATTTGCATGTGTTTTTGTCTCTCTCACTTCCTCTGCTTATGTGTCTGGGCAGATGTTTGCCTATCTCAATGCCTGTCTCTGTTGGTTTGTATGCCTGAATCAAAATATTTGCATGTATTTTTGTCTCTCTCACTCTCCTTGCCTTTTGTCTGGGCGGATGTTTGCTTATCTCAGTGACTGTCTTTGTCGATTTGTATGTCAGATTCTATATATTTATATGTGTTTTTGTCTCTTTCACTTCTCTACTTATGTGTCTGGGCGGGTGTTTGCCTATCTCAATGCTTGTGATTGTTCTTTTGTATGCCTGAATCCATATATTTATATGTGTTTTTGTCTCTCTCACTCTCCTTGCCTATATGTGTGGGCGGATTTTGCCTATCTCAATGCCTGTGATTGTTGCTTTGTATGTCAAAATCCTTACATTTATATGTGTTTTTGTCTCTCTCACTTCCTCTGCTTATGTGTCTGGACGGGTGTTTGCTTATCTCAGTACCTGTCTCTGTCGGTTTGTATGCCTGAATCCATATATTTATATGTGTTTTGTCTTCCTCACTTCCTCTGCTTATGTGTCTGGGCAGGTGTTTGCCCATTTCAATGCCTGTCTTTGTTGGTTTGTGTGTCAGAATCCTTACATTTATATGTGTTTTTGTCTCTCTCACTTCCTCTGCTTATATGTCTGGGCGGATGTTTGCCTATCTCAATGCCTTTCTTTGTCGGTTTGTATGTCAGAATCCATATATTTATATGTGTTTTTGTCTCCCTCACTTCCTCTGCTTATGTGTCTGGGTGGGTGTTTGCCTATCTTAATGCCTGTCTCTGTCGGTTTGTATGCCTGAATCAATAAATTTGCATGTGTTTTTGTCTCTCTCACTCTCCTTGCCTATGTGTCTGGGCGGATGTTTGCTTATCTCAGTGACTGTCTTTGTCGATTTGTATGTCAGAATCTATATATTTATATGTGTTTTTGTCTCTTTCACTTCCTCTGCTTATGTGTCTGGGTGGGTGTTTGCTTATCTCAGTACCTGTCTCTGTCGGTTTGTATGCCAGAATCTTTACATTTATACGTGTTTTGTCTCTCTCACTTCCTCTGCTTATGTGTCTGGGCGGATGTTTGCCTATCTTAATGCCTGTCTTTGTCAATTTGTATGTCAGAATCCTTACATTTATATGTGTTTCTGTCTCCCTCACTTCCTCTGCTTATGTGTCTGGGCGGGTGTTTGCCTATCTCAATGCCTATCTCTGTCGATTTCTATGCCTGAATTCATATATTTATATGTGTTTTTATATGCCTGTGGGATTCAAGAAAGAATTTGCTACTTACTTACAATTTTTTCATAATTTCTTGAATGGAATTTCTACATTGTGTATCCAAGTGGTGAGTTGAAGAAAGAAATTGTTACTTACAATTTCTTCATAATTTAATAAAAGGAATGGAACTATTCTAAAGAATAAAGACGGGTTAAGCTTAAAGATATTTATTACTTAAACACATTAATAGATTTTTTGAGAAAAAACACATGTTTACTTAAAAATAGTACTTAAAGTTCACTGTGTCTCATGCAATTATCGCGATCAGGTATGTCCTTAGGTATCCACTGCGCGAAGAACCTAACCTCGTCTTCAGGACGGTGATAAGCCCCTTCAAATTTAGGAAACTTAAATTCTTCTAGATTGAAAAGTGGAATCCTAGGGTCACACTTTTGATTTAAAACTTTATCTGTAGGTACATTACCCTTTACATAGAGTGCTTCAACCCCAAAAAAGCTGCAAATTTCACTGACTTCCTCCGGAACATTTCTCAGTACCTAACCACTTTTATTAAGTGGCGTAATCACTCTATCGTAGAATCCCAGTCTGTTTATATATCGTAATGTAGTACTCCACAAGCTTTTATCATACTCAAACATATTATAGTTCACTATCCAATGATAACAGTCAATTTCTTCGAGTTCCATAGACGATAATAAAAATGCACATTCAAATACTACATCACAAGATGATTTTTTTAAACCGATAAATTCTGTGTCATACAGTCCTATCATCTTGGAAGCTATTAATGTAGTTTTGACGTAAAGAAGTACTTCGTCAAGCTTTTATACCTTCCCTCAAGGCTGAATGGAGTTATGGCTAAGGGGATGAGTCCTAAAACCATCTGAATTCATTGTGGAGAGGAGTCATAAAACCCTTAGAATTCATTGTGGGGGGGAGTCATAGAACTCTCGGTATCTATTGCATGCAAATGAAGTCTGGAAATTACAATTATTTTTTTCTAATTTTTGTATTGTGTATGCAATAGGTGAATTCAAGAAAGAGTTTGTTACTTACTTACAATTTTGTCACAATGACAAATCCGACAACGGCTGATGATAAAGAATCTATTCATTCTAATAGATAGATTATGTCAGTGTTATCTGACGTATCCGGCAAATGATATCGATAAAGAATTTTAATAAAGAATTTGTTCAATTTGATACTTAAATTATGTCAGTGTTATCAAACGTATCTGTCAAAAGACATTGATAAAGAATTTATTCACTCTGATACTCAGATTCCGTCAAAGCTATCCCAAGTATCTGTCAATAGATGTTGATAGAAAATTTATTCATTCTTATACTTAGATTTTCTCTATGTTAACCTATCTATCCAACATACGATGTATGCAAATTCCTTTCCTTACATCTCCGATGTTTTAATAGACATTCTAAACGTTTGATATGCTGGCTTAATCTAAAAATAATGAACACATAACAATGTAATGCATAACATATTTTTAATGAAATAATGACAGGTAGAATATTAATACAAAAATATATTATTATTATACATTATTAATATCAATGAACAACTTTGGACATTTTGAATCTGTTCCATAAAATGGTTCACCATGTTCTCTCTTGATACTATAGCTGTTGTCTTCTCTTAGTTCGTAATCAGTAGAATAATCATTATTCCATTTTGAGTCATACACTATTTTTACAGGAGTGTCATCGACAGGCTCAATATGCTTTTCGTCTTTGGTATTATTTGGTTCATTGACTGTTTGATCGATGGCAGTAAAGTTTGCTGGTACTTTTTTTCATCAATTCATCTTTATATTCCTTAGTGATGTTTTCTGCCAATAACCTTTTTATATTTCTGGCAACTTCACTGTCTATTATCTCACTATTTTTACACAGGTAACAGTTCCGGCACGTAGACAAGATATGGTTTATGATATTAGTAGAAGAGTAGGCCTTTCTTTTCGTCTTTGCTTTCATTTGAATGCTAGTACCTGAAAGCTGACGATATGGTCTAACACTGGGTAAAATGTTACCACAAGCACTAGCAAGGAGATGCCCTTCTTCATCAACTATTATTTTTATGTTGGCATTCTCTTTGAGTGCAATCATCTCCAGAGATCTCAATCCCGCATATTCACCATCATAAGAGTTGAATTTTTTTGGGTACTCCAAAGAAATTTAACTCCTTACTGTCATGAAAATGCACGTATACGTATCCGATGGTGCTACCGCTTGTACTTATTTCATAGTTTAAATACTTCTCCTTGTCAGCATTCAATGCTACAATAACACTATTTTTATGTTGGCATTCTCTTTGAGTGCAATCATCTCCAGAGATCTCAATCTTGCATATCCACCATCATAAGAGTTGAATTTTTTTGTACTACAAAGAAATTTAATTCCCTACTGTCAAGAAAATGCACGTGTACGTTTCCGATTGTGCTACCATTTGTACTTATTTCATAGTTTAAATACTTCTCCTTGTCAGCATTCAATGCTACAATAATACTATCATGTGAACATACTTTCTTAAAATGCTTCATCTTCACTTCTTAGAGATATGAGTTGTGTTTATTGTTCCAGTGTTTAAAATATACTGATTTAATATATCCAATAAAATAGGTAGTGTCGATAAACGGACATAAAGTACCATTGGGAAAGCTGCATCGTGTCTCTGAGCAAGCATAGAGTACAATTGTTAGAGCCATAAGCATATTTCATGTCATTTTAAGATACGTGAAAAAAAAGTTGAATAATATTGAAGTCCAAAAAAAAATTAGTCCAATAAAAAGAAAGTGCTACTACAAACAATATTTTTCTAATAGTAAAAGTTGTGACTAACATTTCTACATCATTCTCATTTTGAATTTGGAAAATATTAAATGTGATTTCTTTTATTTTTAAGTATGTTACATTTCATTCTAAGAGATGTAAAAAAAGTTGAAAAAATATATCATGTTAAAAAAAAATGGAGGGGCAAAAAGTTGGGGGGAGGGAGCCCCCTTGGAGTTTGGGGATAGGGGACCTTTGGGGGTAGAGGTCTCTTGTGGTTAGGATCGTTGGTGCTTATAATCCTTGACGGTTCATACTCACATACACCTTACTACTTGATTTGCAAGGATTTCTAAGGGTTTTTCTGAATTTCATTATTAAAATTCTTTTCTTACCATCTACATCTCTCTTAGTATCTACTTTTTAGTATCCTATAACGTTAGATCCTATTTTAAATTGACAACACTGCTCAAACACCACTTGTGTATTATACAGAACACATCGGAGAGGTGCCAATCAATTAATTCTGAGTTTAGCATCCGATTTTTTAATTAGCAGTGACGCATTCCTAACAAACTACTCTCAAGTTAAGGCAATTGTCCAAAAAATAGGTGTTGCCAATGAAACCAGTCTGATTGCATTACATTATCTCGTCCATAGTTTCAAAAGATCACTTTGCTTGGAAAGGTACCAAGCGACATAGGTGTGAGAGGATGCTCACTCTCTTTGAAAAGGTGTAGAGCTTCAAGCAAATGGCATGGCCAGGAACAGAATCTACCCAAATAGCACAGGAAGGAACATAATCTACCCAAAGTATAAGGTACTACTCTACTATTGGAAACTAAAAGTTTTAACGCCCAATATAAGATTCAAACCGTAATTAAAGGACAACCAGTTCTCTCACCTTGCCTTTTTTGCTACTCAGTCCCCTTGTACCTCCCTCTTCCCCCCAAAAACATCTGATCAAATTTTGAGATAGCCATTTAGTTCAGAATTGTTCAACAGCTGAATAAATATCCCTTGGGAATAACTTAACCCCAGCACGCCCTTTGGACAAAGGTAATGAATAAAGAAAATTGTCAATTGTGTACAGATAGCTCTTTATGGTTGTAGCGGTAGCTGCAACCTAGTAAAGACCGAACCACAGCCCATAGTAACCAAAAGTTAAGAAATGCGTTTAGAAAAAAAAACTATCTAAGGGAAAAAATTGCCTTCTAACACTGACTCAGGAATGGTAAATATTATTTTGGTTCGTCTTAAAAGTAAAAGTTTATTGCGAAAAGAAATTTATGGTGATTTCGAAAAAAAATCTGAAACTAGACCCCGGCGCCGCGCCGATGAGCGAAGACCGGCGGCGGCGGGGCTAAAAATAGCACGCCACGCCGCGCAGCCGGTAAGATGTCGGCGCCGTGCCACCGGTAAGGTGTCGGTGGCGCGCCGCCGGCGCGATCAATGTTGACCTCAAACATTAGTGTTTTCATCAGTCTTTCTCAAATCACAGCTTAAACTTACAACAGATTCCAGCCTATTCATGAGTTCAAAAACTCACAAGTTGCTGGCTTGAAACTGGTCTTCATCGTTATTCATCAAGAGAAGTAGCAATCTGGTAGAAACGAAATGGCTGTGACGTTTCAAAACCCTTGCATAATACGAGTAGTTGAAGAATCTATTAGCTATGTATTCTTAACATAAATAATTACCAAAATTAGTAGTTTTTTTCATCGAGCATTACTGCATACAAAACTTCAAATACCGTATCACAAAATTCGTTATCTGGGTAACAACTTTGAATATAACTTTGAACTTCGAAGCTTAATTTTTTCATAATGCCCTTTGCATATATCTGTTTTGTCACCTTTAAAAGAGTTAAAATGGGCGACTTTGATATTTATTGTTGTTTTTTTTTTGCTCTTTCGGATTCCTAAGAAGCCTTCTTGTATTAAAAACTGGTTATTAATAACAATTTAAAAAAATACATTTTAATGTTTTTTTTGGCTTCTTTATAGAATATATGTCATGTAGGCTAAGGCTGAACTGCTGCTTTTTTATTGGTTTTGGCTGCTCTTTTAGATATTATTCATTTTTTCTTTTGGGGATTCATTCCAAATTAAATTGAAAAATTCATGATGAACACTTCACATGAGAACATTTCAATTACAATGAAACAAAAAACACCCAATGGTTTATTCGGTATGAAGAAAAATGAAATGCCAGCTATTTTCTTAGGTAAAAAATGAAAGGCTCATCCGTTTTAAATGCAATTAAATTAAATAATGTGTAGACTAAAGTAGCTCTTGGAAAATGCTGGGATTTTCATCCTAGTTCGTCACTTTTAATCCAAGCAAAATGTTAGGACACTTAGAATCAGTTATTGAGTTTAAGCTTTGATTTCCAAATGCTCACAAAAATTACCAAATTTAAGAAAGTCACAACAATAAGTCACATGTGGTCAAAATACTCAAAGACTCCTCTTTGATCCCCACCCAGGCTCAAAGCTTCTGCTATAGTCATTTCCATGGAAATCTCCAAAGAGTTTCTTTTTAAAATAGCTTTAAAGCGTAGTTAGGGGTAATTAACCTTTTTTGCTTTTCTTCAAAGCTTTGAAATCAAGGTACCATCAAAAATCAAGGTACCATCACTTAAATATAATAATTCCCTATGCCCCCCCCCCTCTGGATACAACCTTAACAGGATATCGTCTCAGCTTTCATTAAAAAAATATTTTACTTAATAATTAACTAGGTCACTGTGTGGTTCAAACAAACACGCTAAATAACGTTAAACAGCTTAGTGTTCCTTGAAAAAAAATGAAGGGTATAAGTAAAGGGGTTCAAAGACAAAAAAAAATGTAGAAATTATTCAGATATACCTCAAACTACAGAAAAATTGAGTCATAGATTCGCCGTGGCATTCAATAAGATCCAAATAATCTAATTAAAAGGGAGGGCACACAAAAGCCAAATTAGGCCAGTAGCCTATGAGAAATCGCAAAATACCCAAGACAATGAACAAGTCCTAGTGGGGGGCCCTGGGTCTATCAAAATATTTCAATGGATTCCCAGGGAATTTGATATCACTTTTTCCGTCTCCACTTTAAATGAAAAAAATAATAATCTTTTTGGCATCCCTGCTTTCAATTAAAAAATGAGGTATTATCATTTAAAAATGATAGCCCCCTATCCCCCCCCCTATAGGCAATAAATTACAATTTATCTATGAAGCATATTTTTGGGGTAGCTTCCGGTTCAATCTTTAATTCCCCAACCTTGTACATAGCTCAGTCTACAGCTAAATTTTGTCTCAATAGAAGGTTTTTTTTCTTGGGGGGGGGGGGGTAAATATTTTTCAGAAAGAAGATTTTATTTTCTATCAGGGTTCAACAATTGAGTATTAAACATTAAGAAAATCTTATCTAAAAACAGCAAAAAAAATCTGCAAATTTACAATTCAGCTATAGAAACAATCTGTCGGCTGTCAATTTCAAAATCCAACTGAAGGCTGAAGCTGTATAGTAGTGAATACGTACTATAATTCTATTCAACTTGAAAATAAAATACTTGACTACGAATGATGTAAGAAATAGCGATTAGGAAACTGCATTTGAAATGACTTAAACTCATTTCATAAGGACGTTTCTTTTTTTGTCAACATATGAAGAACTGTGTATATTACAATATTGGCAATTACATATTGCATATGTCAGTTTTTTATGCAAAGTAACAAAAAAGACGAAAATTAATGAAAAAAAGAGTAGTGAAGAATTATGAACTGCAAAGTAATATTTGGCAGGGAAAGTCACTGGTGATAAATCGCTAGGGGTGACACCGTGATTGCGTGATTTTCGGGGATTAGGGGAACCAAATTTTTTTTTCGGGGTGACACATATACTTTTGGGAAAATACCCGAAAATTCGGGGATAGTGCAAGCCCTGCTTGATTTCTAATCAGGCAAATCAAAATACTAAACCACACGAGGAGAAAAAGCTCCGATTTTGCGGTTGACGCAATAAGGAATTGCCCCAAAATTAATTTGAAGTCTACCGAACGCCGCCACCTTTGCCGACGGTGGCACACCTGCAGCACGCCGGCGGCGGTACAACACTTCGGCGGCGTTCGACCGGGCCTCTCGTCGGCGGCGTACGGTCGATCCGTCGGCGCGGCGCCGGGGTCTATCTAAAACCCCTCAAAAATGGCGTCAGATCAAAATGAATAGTATACCATTGGAATCAGCACGGTTGAAAACCTAGCACGGGGAAATTACAGCCCCCCTCCTTGAACAACGAGGAAAACCACTTTTTTGCATGGATAGCATTGATCTGTATCCCTTTTCTTTTCTTTTTTTTTTTAACAGACCTAGCGGGCTACCAGAACATCATAGCGAAAGCTTAATGTCTCACTCAAAAGTTATTTCTTATATATACGTGGTTTCTTATAAATTACACCATCTGCAAGTTCCATGTGGCATTAAACTGGCACTTTGGTGTCATTTTCAAGGGGTGGCACTAGCAGGCTAACAGAACATCGTAAACAGATTTTGTATAGCTCATATACAAGATTTTAATCATATCTATGTCCTTCATATAAATTCCACCATCAGCAAGTTCCAAATGGTACTAAAAATAGAACTTTTGATGTCATGTCTTAAGTGGAATAGCTGGGGCTAGTGGGCTACCAGAACTTTTAAGAATTATGTTTAATGACTCATTTGAAAGCTATTGCTCATATCTACGTGATTTTTATCAATTCTACCATTCATAAGTTTGATCATGGTTGCAGCGGGAGCTGCAACCTAGTAAAGAGCGAACATAGTAACCAAATAGTAACCTAAAATTAAAAAATGCGTTTGTAAAAAGACTATCTTGGGAAAAAAATAAACTTATGACACTGATTCAGGAATGGTAACTATTATTTCAGTTCGTCTTAAAAGTAAAAGTTTATTATGAAAAGAAATTTAGGGTGATTTCGAAAAAAAAGTCTGAAACTCCTCAAAATGGCGTCAGATCAAAATGAGAAGTCTGCCATTGGAATCAGCATGGTCAAAAACCTAGTTATGGGAAATTACAACCTCCCCCTTGAACAACAAGGAAAATGACTTTTTTGCATGGGTATCACTAATCTATTTCCTGTTTTTTTGTGTTTTTTTTTCTAGTAAGCCTAGAGGGTGTCCAGAACATCATAGAGATGAGTAATTGTTCATTCTAAAGGAAAGTTCAATTTGCTAGTGCCCTTTTAAAGTGACCAGAAAGATTTGAGGGCAACTAGCCGCCCCCTCCCTAAATGCCCCCTTTCCCCAAAGTCATCCAATCACAATTTTGAGATAGTCATTTTGTTCAATATAGTTCAAAGGTCACATATCTTTGGTTTTTGTGATGATATGACTCTCCTTAGACCCTGGGGAAAGGGCTGCACATTGTAAATGAATGTTCAAATTGAACATAAGAATAACTGACACTTATAAAGATGAATAAATAAATTCTAAAACCAGTAAAAAATTAAGATAAATGCTCAAGTGAAATTTGGAATGAACGAAAATTGCTCCAAACAGTAGTTTAGCTACTGCGAAATTAGCTAAGGGAGTCTCGTTCCTTCTTGATTTAAAAACCCTTAATATATATTTCTTTTTTTTACATTTTCACTGAAGAAAATGTTAAAAACGACCCCCTCCCCCATCCATAAAAAAATTAAACCTATGAATTTATTTTGACAAGAAAATTATAATGAATAATCTGTTCGTGTTTAAAATTGGTTATAAAATTCAATTCGTGATTTTTGTAAAGTCTACCCTTCTCGGATTCAAAAATTCATATATTCTTAGTACTCTTTTTAAGAAAAAAGACTTCTTTTTTTTTAAACTCCGTTTTAAGAGTTTTATGTCAAGCTATAACAAGATGAAAAAAGTCTTACCAGTGCTCTCGCTTTTTACGGTGAGATAATTCTTTTGTACTATTTCATCTATCTTTATGTGTTTTGTATTGTATGACATTATTTGGCTGACACTGTTTACTTTTAATAAATATAAGCCCTTTTTTATGGAACGTTCTAGAAGATCTAAAGTGGAAGGCTGAGTTAAGCTAGAACCGTTCGCGCATTACTCAGGATTTATGACTCTAGAATTAATGCTCAAACCCCGAATTTTTACGCAGGAGTAGATCTAGGGAAAAATCTTGGGGGAGGACCAATGTGACAAGGGCATCAACGAGTAAAATCTTGGGGGGGGGGGAATATGAAAAAGATGTCAATCATTGACCAAACTGACAAATTTATTCTAAAAATACAGAAAAAAACAACTTAGGCCTACATCAGTTTGATCTTTCACCGGTACATGCATATTAGCGTGCGGATTTTTCAAATTTCAAAGTCAACTAAGCTAACTGTCCATACTGCATTATCCTTATGTGTAAAACCAGAGCATATGTATTTAAACTTGTTCACCTGTCACAAGAGGTCAATAATGGACCACAGATATGCAATGCTCAATTGACCATTTTTCAAAAACACATGCTACAAGATCAAAACATATTAATGGAGGAAGTACATGTATTAAGTAATTATTGTAGCATTGCAAACCAAGCAAGTGCCCTCACACAGATGTGACTTCCAAATGATTCTACCCCCATAGAAAGGACTCTATTTTCATAAAATAAACATGAAATTCCACAAAACATATTTTTGTAGATATGAGTTTTGAACCTCCCTACAATACGGTTCACTAATATAGTGAATAACCTTAAGTTTCAATAATTTTTCCTCTGAGTCTTAAAAAAATTGTGAAGTTCCTTAACTATCCTATTATTTGCAAAAGAACTATGTATTAGAGAAAGTCAGAGGTGCTAACAACTAATCCCAGGGGTGCGAGTCATGTTATGTTTCTTCTTAGGAAAATGGTCCATCAATGCAAATTTAATCTTAACTAACTAACTGAAATAGTTCATAAATTCCTCCTTTTAGTCATATCGCGCGGGTAATCAAGAAGAATTTAATACATTTTACTATATTTCTATGATAGATAAGATAAGATTTATTTCAAAAAGTCTGTGGGTCATAGCAACACATAATACAATCTACAAACCAACACTCAGGAACAAAATACAACTTTAGATAGTAAAAATCAAAAAGGAAAAGAAACACCATATAATAAAATTCAAATTATAAAAATAGTATCAGGCTATCCCTTCAAACATGATTCCCTATATTTAATCCCTAAACGAAGAAACTTACAAAACTGTTTAATAGCAAATGCGTTCCTCTCAGCCATCCGCTCTATTAACCAGCATTCGCTCCCAAACACTCGTCCAAGACATTCATTCCGAAACTCAGACAGCTCTTCACACTCGGATACAAAATGAAGTAAGTTTCCATTCACCAATCCACACATTGGGCAGAAAGGCCAGCCACCAGCCTAAACTTTCCCAAAAATTTCCTTCTCTCACCTAAATTCAAACTATCCCCTCTTACCAACAACAAATTCTTCAAATCCTCTTTATTCAACCCAAATTTAAGATAAACCTCCTCCCCCCCAACCGTCTTTGGCTTGGGAGTAAAACCTCAAAGACATAGATTGGTCCTTATGAGATTGCCACTCCTGGATTTCTTGGACCTTTAGGGTTCGCTGGAATTCCTTCCATACTGACACGGTTTCATCCATAGGGCCTTTTCCTTCATTCTACATCTCTGAAAGTCCACAAAGGTCCAGTGTTTTCTTGACCTGATTTGACCATGAATCACGTCTACCATCCTTCAAGCTCTCCAAATAAGCTGCCTTAAGAAGCCGAACTCTAGGTAGCCTAATAATATTCTCCCAAAATGAACTAAATGAATCCTTCAAGCCTAGAATTCTCTTAAAATATCTTAGTAAAACTACTTCTAGCTTAGCTCCTTTAGCAAAACCCCGAACCTCAGAGCCCCAATGTAGACTAGAAGCTACCTTTGTCTGAAAAACTCTTTTCTGGATCCTCATGTCAGCTAGCTGATTTAAATTACTTCTCAAAAGCATATTTATTAGCCTATTACCGTTTAAATTACAATCTTCTACATGCCTAAACACCCCCCTTAAATTACTAAACTTAACACCCAAATAAACAAATTCTTCTTTAACCTCTAAAACCTTTCCTCCAAAATTAAAATAAACCTCTGAATCAACATCTCCTTTACTCCTAAATACTAATACTACTGATTTCTTAGCGTTCAACTCTAACTCCTTCTTTTCTAAATAATTTTTTATTATAATTAATTGCTTCTGAAGGTTATCTCTGCTATCCGCCACTAGAGCTATATCATCTGCGAATAACATGCATGATAGCCTAAACCAATCCAAAGATACATAAGGGGCTCCATTATTTTTCATAAACCTATCTAAGTCATTAACAAACAAGGAGAAAAGCTTAGGAGATAATGTACATCCTTGTTTCACACCCACATGAGACGTGACCAGCCTAGAAAAATTTCCCATATCCTTCACAGAAAATTTCAGCCTCCGATGCATACATATCCGATCCATATGTTTTCTTAGAGAAACGGTCCATTATTACAAAACTTAGCATTAACTAACTGAAATAGTTCATAAATTCTTCATTTTAATCATATCATAGGGCTAATTAAAGAAAATTTAAAACATCTTTCTATTTTTGTATCTTTTCTTAGAAAAACGCACTATTATTACAAAACTTAGTACTAACTAGCTGAAATAGTTCATAAATTCTTCACTTTTAGTCATTTCTACCTTTGTTAGTTTTCTTTGAGTACTTGTTAGATTTTCACCTCCTCCATGGAAAAAAGCAACATTTTTGTGATAATACATGTACGGCCCAACTGGAAAGTGAATGTGAGGGTGATTTAAGTGTGGGGGTGCGTTCGATTAATGCAGCTCCCCCTATGTTTTATCTAGATGCGTTTTTGCGATGATGAGGATTATGAATGGGTTGACCAGCCATCATCAAATGAGTTCGAGACAGTACCCGCACCACAAAGCAATGAAGAGGGAGCCGGAAAAAGTGGAAGCAGTTCAACCCATGTCTTACCAGAGTTTTATTTAGCTAATACCGCTTTCACAATATTTATCTTTTTAGGGCTGAGTTTGGAGACCCCTTCATAGTCTTACAAGTGGTAGTATTTATACAGCTCCAACTAAAATCATCTACTCCTATGTCGGCACGATTCGAGATCTTCTGGGAGACCGCATTTGGGAAGCAGGGGGTAGGGACAGCATTAAAGCATCCATCACGCATAAAATATTTGTTTAAGTGTAAGAACGGGCGATTTGTACACACATCACATAAAAACGGCGATCAAACACTCCACCATTGCTTGCATAAATTTGAGGGTGTTTTTTTCGGATTCGGTGTAAAATATTTTTAATGGGATGGAGAGCTATAATTAAAATGGGAGTGGGCTGATGGTTTGGTTTATTGTGAAATTAGAAGTTAACATTACAAAATTTAAAAAGAAATTTGTATTTTTAGTATTTTATGTCACATAAAAACGCTGATGCAAAGACTCCACCCTGACTTGCATAATTTTGAGGGTGTTTTTCGGATTTGGTGGAAAATATTTTTAATAGGATGGAGAGCTGTAATGAAAATGGGAGCGGTTTCGTTGCTTGGTTTATTGTGAAATTTGAAGTTAACATTACAAAATTTAAAATGAAATTTGTTTTAGGAGGTGGGAGGGGATAGTTTAAAAAATATAATGTAGATTTGGGGGCTCGTGGGGATGTACAATTCATGAATAAACATAGCAAGATATATTTACAGTAAAAATTTCTATTTGCAATGGGGGGTGGTGTTGGTTACAATTAATATTTCCATATAGAAAATGCGATTGATTCCCTTTTAAGTGCTCAATATCTATTCGAGGATGGAGAATAAAGACCGAGTGTAAGTCAAAGGAGCGCCTCTAAAAGATCCTATGTAAGGTAAAACAAACTCTTTCTTCACGTGAAATTTAACTTATTAATGAAAGGGGAAGGATTTATTCGACTATAATAGTCTGCTCCTCTCCCTCCTAGTTGTAACCCTGAAGTTTAGTGATTGTCAGTTTTTTTTCTATCGCAAAGTTTATTTTAGCTAGGGGGCCCTAATACTTGCCCCGAGAAAGTTTTGAGGCAGGGATTTTATCACTCTTTAAATAGATAAGTGTATTCTCAATTGTAGCCGAAGGGGTAGATTGCGAGGACATGAATTTAAGAGGGGCTTCTGACAAGGTTAAGGGAAAGTGTGATGATATCGGGCAATCCTCCCTGGATTGTTATATAGGCCCCATGTTTGGGACCCCTCCATTAACGAAGGTTATTTCACAAGATATATTTTTATACTAAATCTTGTTTCTTTTTGTAGGAATTCCCAGAAATGCCACCCCAATTTTGAAAAGAACAAGGGCCAATGATTCTGCCCCTGTAAAAGTATCAACGGCGACAGTAATTGCATATGCCGGTCCTTCCATGGCCCCCCATCAAGCACTGTCGGGTCCTTCTATACAGGTCCTAGATCGTTACCCTCACTTAAAAGGGAAGCAATCGCATTTTCCGTATGGAAATATTAATTTTAACCATCAGCACCCTCCCCCCCCCCCAATTGCAAATAGAAATTTTTACTGTAAATATATCTTGCTATGTTTTTTCATGAATTGTATATCCTCACGAGCACCCAAATCTCCATTATATTTCTAAAACTATCCCCTCCTACCTCCTAAAACAAATTTTATTTTAAATTTTTTAATGCTAACTTCTAATTTCACAATAAACCAAACAACCAGTCCGCTCCCATTTTCATTATAGCTCTCCATCCTATTAAAATTGTTTTCAACCCAATCCGAAAAAACACCCTCAAAATTATGCAAGTCAGGGTGGAGTATTTTAGGCGTGAACTCACTTAAAATATTTTGAGTATGATGGATGCTTTAATGCTGTCCCTAACCCCTGCTTCCCGAATGTGGTTTCCAAGAAGTGCTCGAATCGTGCTGACTTAGGAGTAGATAATTTCAGTTGGCTCCGTCAGTTGGATCCCATTATATCGTTAAGTATTTCTTGAGAAAATATTTTTCTTTGAAGAGATAACTCTAGAAAATCATCATTTAAGATTAACCACTTTTCGAATTCTACTAGATTTCGTAAGATTTTTTGGTTTTCAAATCCAGTCATTTTTAATCCTGACACTCTCACTGCCAATTATAGACTAGGAATCTAGCTAGTAACAAACTTACTCATTTTTTATAGATTGATTCAGATTGTTCTCTTCAATATAATTCGTTAATGTATTTAACCTGTCTTGTAATCTCTGTATATGGATTATATTTACTTTTGCTGCAAAGCATAATTGCTCTTCCGACTTGAATTTGCTTAATGACATAACATAGCCATGAAACATTTTGTCTCATTCTAGGGTTAGTTTGGAACCCCATGTAATATCCACTGCTACGTTAGGCTCTCTAGGCTCCAATTCACTATTGCTAGCGCTTTCAATATCCAATAGTGTGAAAGCTTCCGTTACAATATCTTTGATGTTGACACACTGAACTCTTTTCTAATACTTAATCAGGACTGCGTCATCTATAATACCCCTGGTCATTTTAAATCACGAATGTGTCACAACCAGGGGCATGTCATGGGAATCCTGGGTGTCATGGAATCCAAAGGGGATGTCATGGGAATCCAGGGTGTCAGGTAATCCGGGGTGTCATAGAATCCAGGGGTGTGTGTTATGGGAATCCTGCGGGAATCTTGTATGTGGGTTATGAAAACCATGGATGGGATACTACTGATGTTAGTAGACTCCAGGATAAGAATTTGAGAAAACTTTTCAAGAACACTTTAATACTAAACTGGAGAGTTCAAAATATGACAATGAAGAAGATGGATGGAATTATTTTAGGAAAACAATTTGTGAAGTTGCTGATGGTGTCTTAGGGAAGAAAGAAAGGAGTTCAGCTAGGAGTATTGGTGAAAATCTTTACATTTAATAGTAAGGAATAAAGGCTTGTGTAAGAATTATCTGAGTGATGGAAAGGAATGTAACACAATTAGAGAAAGCATTAAAATATGAACTAAGGAGCTGTGAAGTGAAGGCCATGGATAAAATTGCCGAGGATCTGAAAGATCCAGCTATACGGCATATTAGTAAAATATTGTACTGCCGTGTTAATAAATTGAGAGAGAGAAGTCAATCTGGACCCGTCCCAGTTAAAGAAAAGAACAGGGCCACAATTAGTGATAAGGAAAGAGTTAAAGAGAGATGGGCGGAACATTTTGAGAATGTGCTAAACGGAGATAGAGTTGCAGGAATAGATATAAAAGAAAATGAAAAAGTTTGTGATACCTTGGATGTGACTGAAGATTTTTTTTTTTTTTTTTTGTAAGGAAGAATTAGAAACAGTACTTAAAGGATTAAAAAATTATAAGGCTCCAGGTTCTGATAGTGTGGTTATGTGGTAAATAAGTTTCCTAAAAATGGTAGCTCCGAGGTTGGAAATTAAGTTATTTTGAGGTTAGAAAGATTATGAATATGATTGTTGAAAAAGGGGAAGTCCCTAGCGACTTTAGGAAACCCTTAGTTAAACAACTGTAAAAGAGAGGTAATAAGAGTGAGTACGGTAATCATTGAGGCAATATTCTGGTCGTTGTAGTTGCAAATTACTTAGTAATAAGATACTTTTTAGACTGAGAGATGCTGTAGGAGAAAAGTGTGGTTTTAGAAAAGGTAGAGGATGTGTCGACCAAATTTTCACTCCTAGGTTAATAATTGAGAAGTGCCTGAGTTAGCAAACACCTTTAGTCCACAGTTTTATAGATTATGAGCAAGCGTTCGATTCTGTTGATAGAAGAGCCTTAGTAAAGGTTTTATCCTTGTGTGGTATCCCCCTTTGTATGGATTATTTTGATGGATTCGTCTGGAGAAGCACAGGAAAGGCAATTGGAGACCATGGAATCAAAGGGGGAGGAATAAATCTCCTCGGCTTAAATTATGCTGATGATTTAAGCATCCTAGATCCAAGTGTAAACAAAATGAAGGAACTTTTAGAAGTTTTCGAGTTCAGAGTGCTAAAATAGGTTTTAAAATTAATTTTAAGAGGACTAAGTCACTTAGGCTAAGAATAAGTGAAAATGAAAATATTACGCTGGGTATCGAAAAGATTGATGAGATGGACAGCTTTACTTACTTTGGTAGCATTATTAGTAAAGATGGTGGTAGCATTGACGATGTTAAAAGTAGAATTGTCAAGGCTCGGGGTTTTTTTTCACTGTTAAAATTTTGTTTTAAGAATAGGAAGATAAGTCTGCAAATCAAAATTAGAATATTGGAGGCTACAGTGATGACAGTGGTCAAATATGACTTGGAAGCATGGGCACTCCGTAAAGCGGATGAAGATCTGCTAGATATTTTCCAGATAAATTGCTTACGGATTACTCTGGGTAACCGGCTGACTGATCTCAAACAATTTGGTTGTACGAAAAGTGTGTTTGAATTCCGCTTTCTAGGGCTATAATGAGAGAAAGGTTGAGATGGCTAGGGAACGTTCTGTGGATGAAGGACTTCCTGGGAGGGCGTAAAGAGGAAGGCTATGAATAGATTGGGATGAAGGAGGAGTGTGCGTAGCTGTGTTAGACTCAGGCGATTTGATGCTGCGGCGGGTTGTTAGTAGTAGTAGTAGTAGTAGCATTGAATATTATAAATATTTGAATAAAAATACTAAATTATATAAAACATCAGTGCCAGCCCGGAAGAACTACGGTTTCTGCCAATTTTTCATGTTGAGGTGTTCCGGCGGAATTACCCGGGGGCTATTTTCCTCGTGTTTTGATTTTTGGGAAATAATTTCCACGGAAGGGGACATTTCTGGAGTGATCGAGAAACCGATTAGAGGTTAAAGTCTTATAAAAATGAAAGAATGCTAAGGAGAATTTTTCAGGCTCAATCGTCCGCAATCAATTTTACTGACAGGAGGATTCTCAGCGAGGATTGAACTGTCTGGACGGTATTGGACGGGAGAAAGGTTTACTTTACGTTTTGTGAAGTTTCACCGAAGGAGATATCCGTGAGGGGGAGGGTTGTCCCCTCCATGTATGAAGAGTGTCCCCCTCCTTAATACGTTGCTCTTTATGCTAAAGTTTGACTGTTTGTCCCATGTTTTTAAGAGCGTTTAATGAAACATGGGGGCTTTTTAATTAGAATGGGAAGCTTTTTTAAAAGTGCTAACAGCTTTAGCGTAAAGAGCAAGGTAATGAAGAGGGGGTAACCCTTCATATAAGGAATATATCTTCCAAAACTAATTTGCAAATTTTGTTTGAATGTTTTATGTACCTACGTTGAGCCAAACTCGAACTTGCATTAGTTGAAAAACGTTCAGAAATAAAATAAAAATAAAACAAGTTTTTTTTTTTAACTGAAAGTAAGGAGCGATATTAAGACTTAAAACGAACAGAAACTATTCCGTATATGAAAGGGGATGTCCCCTCCTCAACGCCTTGCTCTTTACGCTAAAGTAGAGTTGTGACATAGAGTCGAAGTTTAAAAAGTTTCGTGTAAAGGGCGAGGCGTTGAGGAGGGAACAGCACCTTTCATATACGGAATTGTTTTTGTTCGTTTTAAGTTTAATTGTCGTTCCTTACTTTCAGTTAAACAACTGGTTTTTTTTTTCATGTAATTCAAAAAAGAAAAGCCAATGATCTATTGCCTACGAATAGCATTTGTTATTGGGAAGTAAACAGACATTTTCGGGAAGTAAATTTTCTCTGGGAGAATTTTCAGTGGTGGGATGTGAGGGATGCCCCCTCTTAAATACTTTGATCTTTACACAAAAGTATGACTTTGTATCCCAATCCTATACGTACCACAAGTGAAACACAAGGTTCGTTAAGTTGGAATAATATAGCTTTTTGAAAATAAAAAAAAACATCGGATATATAACAAATATAGAAAGTGAAGACATCAATATATCATTTAGTCAAATTATCGCCCAACAATTCTAATTGAAAGCGAATCATCTCATCGCAAAAATCATCTAATAACGAACTTCAAGTAAAACAATAGTGCGTTTCGATTGCATGAAGCAATTGCCTAGAGGCAGTTAGACTCTGCATTGACTTTGTCAATAGTGGCGTTTTTTTTGCGTGGTTGGTTCCGTGGTTTAATCGTGTTTTGCCATTTTTGCGTTTTAGACAAAACACGTAACAGCATGTTTTAACAAAACTTCGTTTTTTTGCGAAACACGAAACATCATGTTGCCTGTTCGACTGTCTGTTTCCTCAAACTTGGAAATTGCTCTTTTTGCGTGTTGCGTGTTCGATTGGTCCCTATCCAGATAGAAAAAAGTTATCTGTAGATGACAAAAGAAAGGATAAGATGGAAGGGAAGAAAATGGACATAGATCCTGCTGAATATGCGTTTTTGAATAGAGGCCAAGGTGAAACATATGTGTACAAGAAAACAGGCAAGTAAAAAGCTCAGAATTTTTCCACATGTTTCCACAGTTTTGAATATTTTGCCACTTTTCCTAAAATGCGTTTTTAGACGTTCAACCAGGAACATGGACAGAGAACACGAAAGCAACAAAAACTGCGTTTTTGGGCTAGAACACGAAATTTGGAACATGAACCATGAAGCACGGAACTTCGAAAAAAAAACGCAGCTAATGTAAAAAATTTTCCTGAGGTTCTGGCTATAACTGACCCCCTAATAAAGATTCAGCAACTGAAACGTTGATTCGATGTCTTGTGCGTCAACAATAGCTCTGTAGGTTTTCTTACTTCATTTTTTTTTATTATCTTTCATTAATTATTAACTAAGCTCCTTATTGAAAAAAAGAAAAAAGGAAATGATTAAAAAATAAAAATTTTCAGGACCTAGTAGGTTTTGGTAAAATCGATATTAACCCTAAAATCACGGAATCAAATACGTATGTACAATAGCTTCTGTTTTAATATTAATTAAGTTACGAATAAAATAGAGGAATTATCCAAGATGATAGCCGGGTCTATAATGTCCACCTTGATACGGTGGGCGATAGCCACCATAATACGGAGGGCGGTAGCCTCCATGATAAGGTGGACGGTAGCCACCGTAGCCTCCTCCAGCGCCACCAAGTAGTGCTTGCTTCACTGAAAAATAAAATGACATTAGCTATAGTTGAAGATGATAAAAAAAACTTAAAACTGATATACTGGTATAACAAAATATTAATAGCAAACTAAAGAAAATACCTAACTTGAAGTGAATAGCAGAAACGCACTACGTTTAAACTATATAGAAAAAGAGTTGGAATCAATCATGCCATATGATTCCACACGCTCTCCAAATCAAACCCAGTAGCTTACTGATGAGGACGCGAGAGAAAGGTTGAGAAGTCCATTTGACAGATTTTATAATAGAGACCTCATGCTAAGTTTTGCATCCAAAGACACCTAAGTGTATAAATGCCTTCGTATATATATTTTTTTTTTACGTAAACAGCTTGATTAGGTGGATAAAAGAGAGAGATGGTTTTATCTATTTAGCGATAAAAGCAAATAAATCATCATATACGCAAGCGCGAGTACGATAAAGAAAAGAAAACAAAGAAACGCAAACACACACTAAAAAACAAAAAAAATTACAAACTGCCACCCACCACTCATTACTCAGTGAAACCCAAGCCAGAGCAAAAATATGATACGTACAATGACCAATGACAAGAGAAATGCTAGTCCTTGGAGCCTCCGGAACATCAATGTATAGTTGAAGAAAAATGAAAGACACACATAAAACAAAGAGACTTCAACTCAAGTAATGGCTTATTCACAGAACTATTTGTTTAAGTATAAGGTTTCTCACTTTGTCATAGACCCGGGAGAAGGATAATATCCCCGTAAATTTGACAGCTATACAGCAGGGAAACAAGGGACATAATAGTGAGGTAAACAATGAAACATACTTTTAGATTCGACCCAGAAATAATATATTTGAGTTTCCTTTAAATTCCAAATTCCTCAATGTTTTCACTTTAGTTAGACTTGTGTGATGTCCAAGTGAGAGATTCTCATCAAGAATAATACCAAAGTACCTGGATATACCAATAACTAGGTCAACTGAAAGAACCCCCTTGAAAGACGAATTTTATGCAGCTCAGGGCAAGCCTCAGAAATTCACGAGGAAATCAATAAGCTTGACTTCAAAATACTTAGGGACTGACAGCTAGCGTTCAGCCATAGAATTAATCTTTCAAATAAAACACTCAATTTGATACGGATATCAGGCTCCGTTCTGACAGTAGCACCAAGGATACTGTTGTCAGCAAAAGTAACGAGAGTGGCCCTCTCTATTGACAAAGGTCTGCCTTTTTTGTAGCATGGAAAGATTCGGGTTGAGACAGATAGTAACAAACTATGAGTTTTTCGTTCGCAACCATATACATAAGGTCTTTCGCACAAATCAAGAACAGAAATTGCCCTAAAACTGAACCTTGTGGGACACCAAACTCAACTTGAGACGGTGAGTGAAAAAGGATATTCGCGAAAGTAACCTTCCTAGAAAATTGGGTTTCAAAATAAGTGCTAGCATACACTGTTATACTTGGATGAGATAATTTAGAAAGTAGAACTTAGCGGGTCCACAAAACGAAAGCTATTCGGATGTCCAAAACTGTAGCAGCAAGAATCACACTAGAATCAAAAGCCAAAAATACGAAGTTTAAAAAAATAACGCATGTGATCTTTATAGAGTCCTTAGTTTGGAAGCCAAGATTTAATTCAGGAAAAAAAGATTTTTAATTCTAAAAAGTCAAGTAGAAGGGAAAGAATAAACTTTTCGAAGATTTTGCTAAATAAAGACAGTAGAGATATTGGATGATATGTAGGAAGATCAAACCTGAGAGCCATCTTTATAATAAAAAAAGGTCGCTCAAGCTCACTTAACCTAACTAAGAAAAAATTCTTTCTCAAAAGACAGACTTACAAGTCTTGTCAACTCGCAAGAAAGAATCAACGCAAGAAGGGTTTTCGAACGAAGTGCTTTGAACAAAATCTTTTTCATAAAGATGTCGTCTCCCACCTCTCCTCTTTTTGTTCAGGTAAGCATAAGAATGGTTATTTTATGCTACATTTAGCATGTTTCTGCAATAAGAGGGGAGCTATCGCCCCTCAGTACCTATATTACAGACTAAGTCCAAAACCATTTCTCAGAATCAAGGGATATTAAGGATTTAATGAAACCCCGATATGTGGTGATCACCTTGGGAATATAAAGTTTTTGTAGATTTAAGGTGCAATAGCTTGGTTTCGGAACACTGACGTATATTTATTGATGTTGATTTTGCTCTAATTTGGACTGGATTTTCGGATTATCGGATTGGATATACTGTTTTGTCCTAGGGAACTGGATGGATGAGTAGGGTTTAGACCTTGTTCAAGTGCTCATTTATTTCAGTTACTAAAGTAGGAAGACAGTTTTTTTTTTTTTTTTTTTTTTTTTTTTTTTTTTTTTTTTTTTTTTTTAGCCAAGTAATTACCGTAATACATTATAAGAAATTATTAGGGGAAAATACAAATTTTTATGTGCCCGACGGCTCCCAAGTAATCTTACCCTACAATCATATTATAAATCATCAACTTACTTCCCAAAAGACCCCCAAGAAGTATTCGATTTTCCACATCCTCTTCACCGTTAGTATTGGCATCTACCTGCTTAGCTTCTCCAGTTTTGGTTGTATTTTTGACAGGAAGGGTGTTTTTGGCAGCATCATCAGCTGGAGAAGGTGCCGACAAGGCTGAAATTCAAATAAGTATCAACGGACCCACCATATAAAACCACAAAAAACTTTTGAAAAGAACAGTACACAGGTGATAATAAACTATTCTTTTATATATTTTTTTTCATTTTTTTTTGTTGAAACAAGGTTTACAGTTGACTTTTAAAATCACATATATATATAT
>JAQQPU010005087.1:0-24935 GCA_029168905.1 Artemia sp. Kazakhstan ARC1039 | reverse complement strand
CTGACACCGAAAATAAAACGGCACTTTAAAATAAGGGGGGAGTCTATTAAATTTGGATCTGAACGTCAAAATTTTCCGAAAAGTGCTATCTAGCGAGCAAAAACCACAAACGCCGGTTTCAGAAGTCACTTTCCAACGTCCTTTAGAGGAAAAAAGATTGGTGTTATTTTGACTGCTGTTGTTTTAGTATCAAGACCGAACCAAGACAGTCGAAGTAGAGAAAGAAGTTCCTGGTGATGGTTTTTGGTTAACTTTTTGGAGGCTGCATAGAATGTGATTTTATTTGTGAGTAAGATCTTTTTTGTATGTCGTCACTTGGTCTCATTGGGTAATTTCTCTATTAACCAAAAAGTTTTGAGTGAAAGGGTACTCCTCTGGAGCTGATATTAAGTTCTCTGTGTTTAAGGCCCATTTTTGTTGATTTTATATCCTTTATAAGAGGCCAACCTCCCAGGAGGGAGGAAATTTTAGTAGACTTGGCTAAGAGGACGAATCTCCTAGAGAAACTTCCCAAACAAACAACTCAGCTGTATGTTGTACCAGACCCTTATGATGGATTATTTAAAAACACTGAGGGGTGTGAGGTTGTTTCTTTGAAAGACAGTAGTGGCTGCAATGAACGGCGTGAAAACAGGCCTGGAAAATTCTTTTCAATTCCACCGAATATACTTCTCAACAGCTGAGACTCTGTTCAAAGTAAAACAAAGCTTATAGAACGCTTGACTTTTGGACCGGTACTGACCCGCAAAGTCCTTGCTTTTCCAGTGTACCTATCAGGAGAATTTGCATATAGAACTGGAGTATTTCAGTTGCTTCCAGGTAAACAGACTGTAAACTGCACGAGATTTGACAATGAACTGAGCAGCATATATGGAGAAGCGGATAGTCGTGTCGCTCTTCACATGAGTTTCTGTGCCAGGACGGGTTGCACGGATGTAATCGTGGAAGCAAATAACACATACATGGTGGTCATCTTGCTTCAGTTTTTTACAACGATTGAAAAGCAAAGCCACACTACCCCTGATGTTTTGGCTCGCTTGCAAGACAAATTCATTTCGATCACTGAGCTTGCAAATAGACTGCCCCCATCTTTAGGGAATTCAATTGTGTTTTTGCACTGTTTCCCCGGTTGTGATACAGTGAGCTTCATTTCCTCCAAAAGAAAGAAGACGATCCATAGAGCAGCTGCTCCGTGGTTACCTTGAATATCTGCTCTTACTGAGCAGATTTAGGAACAAATCAACCGGGTAGTTGAGCTTGAGGAAGATATTATGAAGTTGTGTTGCGAGATTTTTATCGCCTCATACAGAATATCAGAGAAATTTTCATGTTTAAGTGACCTCCGTGTTCACTTGTTCCCTCGCCGAAAACGCTGAAGAGCCTGCCTCCAACCGACGACTCCTTTGCCTTACATATCAAAAGGTGCATTTACCAGTGTCATTATGCTTGATTTTGGATGGCAGATCAAGGACAGATGCATAATACCCATTAAATCAAACCTTACTGCTTGGCCATCCACTATTCAGAAAACTTCGCCATATTGCAAGTGTAAATCTCGTGGACAAAAATGTCCGTGTGCAGATAGAGGTTGCGATAATTTGTGCTGTTGTTGCAGGAAGTGCTGCAAGGCCAAGGCTGATTCAGACGAGCAATAATTGTGCGTGACTTGAAATGGAGGGATACTAGGAAAAACCCCATAATGAATTTGGGAATGCGAGTATTAAATAAATAGTGTTAAATCTGACTTTGTTTAGTTTCGTTACCTGCGTCATTGCTGCCATTTTTTATACCTAATGGTTTTAGTTTGTTATGAAGATATTCTATTGCCTCTAGGTATTTCTATCTCGTATTTGAGCGAAAAACTGCACCTCAAACTTTGTGGAAGATGCATTTTCCTGCATGAAACACCAAACTATAATAAAATGTAAAGTTTCGGAGCGTTCCATCCCTCGCAAGTATGTGCCGTTGGTATTTTCGAATCAGTATGTTCAATTTAGAGAGAGTTGGCTAAATTCTCGTACCTGCTTCATGCCATCGTGGTATGTTTCACATTTTCAACACCTGGCGCCCGGAATATAAGCAGCTCCTCTGTATTCTGTTAATAATTTTGTCTTTAAATGATTAATTTTTTTGTATCGGAATCACCCCCTAGGTTCTCATACTTAAGGAATGAGTGTGCCTTAAAGGTTCCAAGAGAGATTTAATCTCCCAACTTTAAAAAATAATGCCACAAAATTTTAGACATCTTCCATGAGTTCCAAACTAACACCGAAGCACCCATTCTGTTTCACAGTTTTTATCAAATTTTTCAGTATCACTTAAGAATCTCATGCTTAAGGAATTTGTGTAACTTAAAGGTTTTCCTCTGAGATTTACTCCCCCAAATTCATCTAATACTGCCGCAAAATTTTAGGCATCTTCTATGAGTTTCAAACCAATACCAAATCACTCATTCTGTTACATAGTTGTTTACAGAATTTTCAATATCACTTATGATGGGCCGTATATCAGCAACCTCCACTATATCTTTATTAGGGTGCAGTCAATGCAGTATTCATGATATTTACACCTATGAGAGAAAAATAAAACATCCCATGCCTACAAAATTGAATTTCTTGAAAAGAAGTGGGATGTTTACTGAGGTTTGTGTTATTTCGTGAGCTGATTTCAAGAATGGCCTTAATCTTTTGACATCACATCATGGTTTCTGAAAGTCTTTAATCTTATTTTACCTAAAATCTTATTTGAAAAGGATCCATTTCATAGATTTTTGCGTGTGCTATATGACAACGCTGGTTTGATTCATTTAAATCTATGTGAAATAACTACCTTCTTTCTAGACAAGTGAATTATTCTTGAATCGCTTAATTTTTACATGTAGCTTTAGCCGTTCATGGCATAGGAAAGTCTACACCACGAAATAACGCAAAAAAGAAGAAAAACTTTCAGGATATCGCCGGACCTTTCCTAGTTTCAGCTTTTACAAAAGACGACATTAGAAAGCTGGAGAGAAGGCCATGCTTATCTTATTTAAGGCTGCAGAAAATGAAGCTAGTCTTGACCAGGTCTGCTACGGGAAATTCCTCGAAAAAGTTGGAAGCTTTGGGAAGTATATAGAGTAAAAACGCTCCCACCAACAAGCAATGTTTGCAAGTATCATTCGCTTGGAGCATACTTCCAACTACAAGCGTGGAAAAATGTTGAGTGTCGACTAGATCCTTCAGATTATGGCTTGATTATGCGGAAAGGAGAATTACGACCTTTGCATTCTGATAGATCACTCGCATTGCCTTCCCTTCTTTCAGTGTTGCACTGTAATTGCAAGAGCGAGGGTTCGACGCTGCGATGTTCGTGCAAAATGAATGGCTTAAAATGTGCCTGGGCTTGTGGCAATTGTAAAGGAACAAGCTGTTCCAACTGCGAAACAGTTGGTGTTGGAAACCTTGAAGACGATGTTCTTCTTTCGAATTTGTTCTTCTTCGAAGAAGAAGAACAAATTTTTTTAATTTTCTTGTTGCTAATTTTTGTTGTTGCCAACTATGAGTTTCAACTTCCCCTCCTCCTCCTCATTTTTACTCACCTTTATAAAACTGAGGTTTCAGGCATACTGGACTTTACCTGGACCCAGTCTAGGTTGTTACCAAGGCGCGAGGCTGCAAATGTTTTGCCATAGGACAAGTTTTAATATACAGCTGCAGGTTGAATCGCTCCTCCATCCTCATTCTCTCTCAAAGCTTTAAGCCCCAAACAATTCTTTCGACTTTAAACATTTATTTTCATGTTCATCGGCATAAAAAAGCGTAGAAATGACATATCTAATCACATTTGCGGGTATTTACTCAATCAATATTTTTTGCCTCAACCTCAAATTCAACTTCAAAAAACTTAAATTTGTGAAAGAGCTAGAGCGGATTCGGACTATTCAGATTCGGAATCAGGGCTTATTTTTGGGTCGTGTACTGAAAGAATCATTTGTAAAGCAAGTTGAGGTTGACCCCTTTTTTTTCCACAATTTTCCTAGACTAAAAATACTCTAAGCCTTTTCGAACCCAGGATCAAACATGTCCCTGCGTTCCAATAATGAACCTTATATGTAAACAATGGATAACTAGCATACCTTACAGACGTTGCACCAGAGGCTGTGGGGGACCATATAATCTCTGAAGGCATAGATTTTAACTTCAGAATATTTTGAAAAAAGTTGATATTTCAAAATTTTGACCTAATGTCTTTTGGGTGAGGGCAGTTAAAAAGAGTGTGGGAGGGGGCTGGTTGCTATTCGACAACTTTTGACTTGTAAGACAGGCACTAGAACTTAAAAAGGGAACTGGAACTTTCAGTTTCCAATCAAACAAGTCCCCTGTAAAGTTTATGCAACCAGTCCTTCGATATGAAGTTTGCTATGGAGAAGAAAAATAGTAAGAATACATTGAAATCTCATGGCTATCTACTAGAGGCAACACTAGAACGTTGTTTCTGACTGTATTTAAAATATTGATTACCCATGATCAGTCATTTATTTGCATGATTGCTATCATTAAAAGTTATTAATCTAAAATAGTGAATAAACAAATAAAACATTCATGCCGAATTTCTAATACTTTAGTGGCAAGAAACCAAACTTAGTCTTTTTCTTCTTAGCTGTTTTCTGTCCACCAATCCATCTGGACTCTTTGATCTTTCTGGTGAAGTAATGCCGATATTTATGCTTTGTCTTTTCAGTGATAATGCTTTCTTTTCACATTTTCGTTATAATTTTTAACCCATCTGTTGACGTTTTATCTCCATTTCCTCCCCCCCCCCAAAGAAAAATACAGTGCATAGTCATTAGAAATATACATTTATTTTGCTAGGAAGTATCACTGGCTACCCTACCTTAGATACAGGCAGATGCTAAGACGAAATTTACTTTATTTGTTGGTATTTAACTGTTACTGAGTTTGTAGGTTGTTGTAGTTAAGACGTAGATGGCGATATGCCTTATATATAGTTAGATAAAAAAACAGAAGTCAATACAAGCAGATGGCGGAAAACTGTGAGTACATCTGTAGAAAAATGCTCTTTTCAATGAGGAAGTATTACATCAACACAAAGAGGAAAAGGAAACAAAGTACTACATAAATTTTATCACAAGCATCATAAAACCAACATCACAAGTATTAGCCCGTAAGTCTTCAGCTGAGACTGAGTATTCAACGGTGTGATGAACGTTCTACGTGTGAGGTAAGGATGTAGCCAGGCTTTTTTTGGGGGGGGGGGGGCCCCCCACAAAAAACATTAAGAAAAGCATCAAAAATCTGTTTATATGCATTTTTGGGTACTTGTTAATTATTCAGAACATACTCAAGTTCTTGATCTGAATGTAAGATCTGGAAAAGCCGATTTCATAGCAACAAAGACAAGTGACGGGTGACAGAATGCATCAGACTTGTTTAATATGGGCTATATATTTGCTCATTAGGGGGAGGGAGAGGGTAAAGTATAGCGGGTCTGCATGCAAAATGTATTAGCTACAATTATTCTGCATATTATGAAGTAAGAATTGTTTTCTAACTTCAGGCTGTCCAAATACTGTAAGTAAAGCTGTCCAAATATGGTGAGTAAATTATTTTGTAAGGTTTTGGAAATCATGTTAAGAGATTGTTCAGAAAATGAGGAAATACTTCGCTGGGTGCAAGCGGGATTCATATCAACGTTTAGTAATTTTGACCTAATATTTACTTTGAAGGCATTGAGAAGAAAGTATACTAGAGGGTCGGCTATTTGTAGCATTTTTGGAACTGAAGAGTGCTTTTGACTCGGTAAATAGGAAATTGTTAATCGAGATTCGCTTAGAAATAGAAATAGAATTAGAAATAGAATTCGCTTAGAAAAAAACTATCTTGCTTTGTTCAGATAATGGTAGAGATGTATCGACTTCACAAGTTTGTTGTGAAGGTTATGTGTCTTGTGTGGGAGTGAAACTAGGATATATCTTATATTCTATATTGTTCTCCCAGTTCACTTATGATTTAAATAGTATTACGAAAGATAATTGAACCCCTTATAGGATGTTTGGATTGGTTTTCGCTATTGTCTGTGCTATTCGAAAATGATGTAGTTCTAATGGCAAGTAGGAGAAATGACCTTCAGAAGCAATTGGACATAGTAAAGGATTATTTAGAAAAGAATTATTAGTGTTAAATGCTAAGAAGTCAGTAGTAATAGTATTTTTGAGCAAAGGGGAGGCTGATTCTGATGTTAAATTTAATTTTAGAGGAACAATGCTAGAGGTTAAAGAGAATAATTTTATTTGAGTGTTAAGTTCAGCATGCTAAAGAATATTTCAAGGGATGTAGAAGTATGTAATTTAAGGGATAATAGATTAATAAATATGCTATTGAGTTGTAGCTCAGGTCAGCTAGCTAGTATGAGGGTTCAGAAAAGAGGGTTTCAGATAAAAGCGGCTTCTAGTCCAAATTATGGGTCAGAGGTTTGGGGTCTCGCTAAAGTAGCTAAGTTACAGGTAGTTTAGCTAAGATATTTTAAGAGAATTTTAGTTTTAAGGGATTCATTTAGTTCAGTGGTACTGAAAGGAGATTTGGAGCTTCTTACTATAAGGAGTACTAGATTGATTGCGAATGGTGAAGTTTTGGGAGAAAATAATTAGGTTACGTGGAGTTCGGCTTCTTAAGTCAGCATATTTGGAGAGTTTGAAGGACGGTAGACATAATTCGTGCCCAAATCACGTCAAGAGAATACTGGACCATGGTGGCCTGTAAAAGAAGTGGAATGAAGGAAGACGATCGATGGACGTGAACGTTTCAGTAAGGAAGGAAGTACAGCAAACCCTAAACGACAAGAAAGTCAAGGGCGGCAAGCCTAAAAGGACCAACCTCTGTCTTTGAGATTTTACTGCCAAGCTAAAGATTGTTGGCGGAGGAGGTTTATTTTGAATTCGGGTTGAATAGAGAGGATTTGAATAATATTTTGTTGTTGAGGGTGGAAAGTTTGGATTTATGATATAAGAAAATTTTTGGGAAAATTTACCCTGATGGCCAGCCCCTACTCTTACCCGATGTGTGAATTGGAAATCACACATCGTGAATTGGACATCTTTCATTCGTGAATTGGAATCCATTTCGCCTTGTATGTGACTGTAAAGAGCTGTCTGATTTACGGAATGAATGTTTTGGACGTGTCTGGTAGTGAGCGTCGGTTAATTAAGCGGATCAAACAGTTCGTGGTAACGAACTGTAAGTAAGGAACGACCCGGCTCAATGGTAACCAAAACTCTAGAAAACGGTATTTTGATACAAATAGATACATCAAAAGAATTAGATTTTAATGCTGATTTCAAATATATAAGCTTCATCACGTTTAGTCCTACCCATCAAAAGTTGCGCGCCTGAGAATATTTGGCTGATTTTCGAAAAAAGGGGGAAAGACCCCCTAAAAGTTAAAAAGTTATAGAACCTTAGTGAAAATCAAACCATCATATTCAGTGTATCAGAGAACCCTACTGTAGAGGTTTCAAGCTCTTATCTACAAAAATGTGGAATTTTGCATTTTTTGCCAGAAGAAAGATCACAGATGCGTGTTTATTTGTTTTTTTGTTTTTTTTTTGTTTTTTTTTTCTTTTTCCCAGGGGTGATCGTATCGACCCAGTGGTTCTAGAATATCGTGGAAGGGCCCATTGGAACGGAAATTAAAAGTTCTAGTGCCCTTTTTAAGTGACCAAAAAAATGGAGGGCAACTAGGCCCCCTCCCACGCTCATTTTTTTCCCATAGTCACCCGATCAAAATTTTGAGATAGCCATTTTGTTCAGCATGATCGAAAATATTATAACTATGTCTTTTAGGATGACTTAATCCCTCGAAGCCCCCAGGGGGAGGGCTGGAAGTTATGAACTTTACCCAATGTTAACATATAGTATTGGTGATTTTTTTTTCAATTTCTATCAAACAGTAAGACTGGGAAGTATACAGGCGTTTTCAGGGGGAATTTTTTCTGGTAGTGGGGGGTGGGGGTGGGTCAGGGGTTATATGGGAGGATCTTTTCATGAAGGAAGTTTTCATGGGGGAAGGGACATTGCTATGAAGGGGCACCGGATTTCCCATCATTATTTAAAAACAAATCAGAAATTAAATATAAAAAAACAAGTTTTTCAACTGAAAGTAAGGAGCAACATCAAAACTTAAAATGAATAAAAAATACTAGCTATATGATTGGGTTCACCTTCTAGTCAATGCCTCGCTCTTTAAGCCAAAGATTTTTTAGTACTTTCATAAGAGCTATTTATTCTAATTAACGGCCTTTGTGATTAAGGGGTCATTTTTAAAGAATTGGAACAAAATTTGAACTTTAGCTTAAAGAGCAAGGTATTGACTAGGGGGCAAACCCCCTAATATACGCATTAAAAATATATGAATATAGAAGTTCGTTACGTAAGTTAATTCGTAAGTTACGTATATTTATTACTAATAAAAACGTTCGTAAATAAAATTCAACAAGTTTCGAGAAAGCCATTTAACCAAATAAAATTAAAATTAATATGCAAATTTCGTTTTAATTATTCATGCACGGTGAGCCATAATCAAAACCTGCATTAATTCAAAAACGTTCACAAATGAAATAAAAAAAACAAGTTTTTTTAACTGAAAGTAAGGAACGACGTTAAAACCTAAAACGAACAGAAATTATTCCGTATATGAAAGGGGCTGTCCCCTCCTCAACGCCTCGCTCTTTACGCTAAAGGGTGACTTTCTCACAACTCAATTTTTTTTATACAATAAAATTTTGTTTTAATTGCAAATTTTTTAATTAACTTTAACGAAAATCACACCATCAGATTCAGCTTATCAAAGAGCATTATTAAAGAAGCTTCAAACTCCTATCTGCAGAAATGTGGAATTTTGCATTTTTAATTAACTTTAACGAAAATTACACCATCACATTCAGCTTATCAGAGAACCCTATTAAAGAAGTTTCACGCTCCTATCTGCAAAAAGGTGGAAATTTGCAATTTTTGCTCTAAGAAAGATCACGATGCGTGTTTTTTTTCAGGGGTGATCGTTTCGACCCAGTGGTCATAGAATATTGTGAGAGGGCTCATTCGAACGGAAATTAAAAGTTCTAGTGCCATTTTTAAGTAACCGAAAAACTGGAGGGCAGCTAGACCCCTTCCCACGCTCATTTTTTCTACCAAAGTCACTTGATTGAAATTTTAAGATAGCCATTTGTTTCAGCCTACTCGAAAAATGTAAAAACTATGTCTCTAAGGATGACTTACCCCCCACAGTCCCAAGTGGAAGGGCTGCAAGTTTCGAACTTTGCCCATTGTTTACATATAGTATAGGTTATTGCGAAGTATGCAGACATTTTCCGGCGGGATTTTTTCTGGTAGGGGGGGGGGCTGGGGGAGGGTTTTACGTGGGAGGATCTTTCCATAGAGGAATTTTTCATGGGGAAGGGAATTTTTCATGAAGGGGGTGCCAGATTTCCCAGCATTATTTAAAAAACGATCAGAAATTAAATTTAAAAAAAAAATTGTTTCTTCAACTGAAAGTAAGGAAGAATATGAAAAGCTTTACTAACAGAAATTATTACATATATTAGGGGGTTCGCCCTGTCGTCAATACCTCGCTCTTTACGCTAAAGTTTTTCTTAGTACGTACTTTCAAAAGAGCTATTTATTCTAATTAAACGGCCTTTGTGATTTTAGCGTAAAAAGACCAGGGGGCGAACCCCCCTCATATACGTATATCAAACCGAACAGAAGTTATTCTGTATATGAAGGGCTGCCTCCTCTTCAATACCTTCCTGTTTATGTTATATTTCTACTGTTTGTCCCATTTTTTAATAACGGCTACTGAAAACCAAGGGCCGTATAATTAAAATAGGAAGCCTTATTAAAAGTCCTAACAGCTATAGCTTAGACCATTCGACATCAGATCGAGAGATCATTGGTTCAAACGTCCACTGATATTAGTCAGAAAAAAGTGAACAGCTGTGACATTTTAACAGAAACTAACATTTTTTTAACATAAAAATAACATTTTTTTTAACACAAAATAACTAAAAAAAAATTCAAATAGTTATATTTTTCTCCTAAGGTAGAGGGCGAAGGTGCAGCTTGTTCATTTGTACAACTACAACAGAGTTTATCGTAACGAACTGTAAGTAAGGAGCGATCCGGCTTAATAGTAACCGAAAGTCTAAAAAACTTTAAACTTTCAATCAAGGATTTCATATTTTTCATTCAATTGTGTATTATTTATTATAACGCACTAAAAAAATTTATTGTAACTTACTGAGCACGCCTTTAGGCTTATTGGTTTTTGTTTTATTTTGTTTCTTTTTTAAAATAAAAATTTATTTCTGTAAGAAAAGAAGGGAAATTAAATTGTTAATCAGAAGAGTATAATAAAAATATTTTGTAGAAAGGGGTATATTTTCGATTCATGCACCAAAAGTCATTGCTTTTCTTCTTTTTGGTATCTAATGTTTATAAAAGTAAATCAGATACACATAGAAATCAGCAATTTGAACTTTAGCGTAAAGAGCAAGGTACTGACTAGGGGGCGAATCCCCTTATATATGTCATAAAAATTTACGAATATAGAAGCAAGTTAATTCGTGAGTTAGGTCAGATCAAAATTCCGAGAAAGCCATTTAGCCAATCAAAAGGAAATTCTGTTCGCCTGAGAAATTTTGCCTTATTTTCAAAAAAAAGAGGAAAACTCCACCTAAACGTCATAGAACTTTAATGCAAATCATCATCAGATTCAGCATATCAGAGAACCTGACTATGGAAGCTTCAAGCTCCAATCTGCAAAAATGTGGAATTTTGTATTTTTGGTCCCCTCTTACATACGTAATAACATATACGTAACAAAAAAAAGCGATACGGCTCAATAGTAATCGAAACTTTAAAACACGGAATTTTGTTGTCAATAAATATATAAAAAAAAATAGGCTTATAATGCCGATTCTAAATATATAAATTTCATTAAGTTTAGCATTACTCACCAAAGGCTGCGAGCCTGAGAAAATTTACCTGATTTTTGAAAGATGGGGGAAACACCCCCTACAAGTGAAAGAATTTTAATGAGATCACACCGTCAGATTCAGCGTATCATAAAACCCTATTACCTAGGTTTCAAGCTCATATCTGCAAAAATGTGAAACTTTGTATTTTTTGCCAGAAGAAAGAAAACACATGCGTGCTTCTTTTTATTATTTTTTTTTCCAGGGGTAATCGTACCGACCCAGTGGTCCTAGAACATCAAGAGAGGCCTCATTAAAACGGAAATTAAAAGTTATAGGGCCCTATTAAGTGACTAAAAGTACTGGAGGGCAACTAAGCCCCCTCCAACGCCCTTTTTTTCCAATTTCGTAAGGAGCGACCCGGCTCAATGGTAACCGAAACTCTAAAAAACGGAATTTTGATACCAATAGATACATCAAAAGAACCAGATTTTAATTATGATTTCAAATATATAAGTTTCATCAAGTTTAATCTTACCCATCAAAAGTTACGCGCCTGAGAAAATTTGGCTGATTTTCGAAAAAAGGGGGAAAGACCCCCTAAAAGTTATAGAACCTTAATGAAAAGCACACCATCATATTCAGCGTATCAGAGAATCCTACTGTAGAGGTTTCAAGCTCCTATCTACAAAAATGTGGAATTTTCCATTTTTTGCCAGAAGAATGATCACGGATGCGTGTTTATTTGTTTTTTGTTTATTTTTTTTTTCCAGGGGTGATCGTATCGACCCAGTGGTCCTAGAAAATCGTGGGAGGGCTCATTGGAACGGAAATTCAAAGTTCTAGTGCCCTTTTTAAGTGACAAAAAAATGGAGGGCAACTAGGCCCCCTCTCACACTCATTTTTTCCCCAAAGTCACCCGATCAAAATTTTGAGATAGCCATTTTGTTCAGCATGGTCGAAAATATTATAACTATGTCTTTTAGGATGACTTAATCCCTCAAAGCCCCCAGGGGGAGGGCTGAAAGTTATGAACTTTACCCAATGTTAACATATAGTATTGGTTATTGGGAAGTATACAGACGTTTTCAGGGGGAATTTTTTCTAGTAGTGGGGGGTGGGGGTGGGTCGGGGGTTATATGGCAGGATCTTTTCATGAAGGAAGTTTTTATGGGGCAAGGGACATTGCTATGAAGGGGGCGCCGGATTTCCCATCGTTATTTAAAAAAAAAACAGAAATTAAATTTAAAAAAACAAGTTTTTCAACTGAAAGTACGGAGCAACATCAAAACTTAAAACAAACAAAAAAATATTAGCTATATGATTGGGTTCACCTTCTAGTCAATGCCTCGTTCTTTAAGCCAAAGATTTTTTAGTACTTTCATAAGAGCTATTTATTCTAATTAACGGCCTTTGTGATTAAGGGGTCACTTTTAAAGAATTGGAACAAAATTTTGTTTACTTATTCAATGACGGTGAACCAAAATAAAAGCTGCATTAACTAAAAAACGATCAGAAATTAAATAAAAAAAAACAAGTTTTTAAAACTGAAAGTAAGGAGCGACATTAAAACTTAAAACGAATAGAAATTATTCCGTATATGAAAGGGGCTGTCCCCTCCTCAGCGCCTTGCTCTTTACGCTAAAGTTTTTTATTGTTTTAAAAAATAAAGTTTTGAGACAGAGTCAAACTTTAGCGTAAAGAGCAAGGCGTTGAGGAGGGGACAGTCCCTTTCATATACGGAATAATTTCTGTTCGTTTTAAGTTATAATGTCGCTCCTTACTTTCAGTTTAAAAAACTTGTTTTTTTTTATTTAATATCTAACAGGAACGCATGTGTTACTAAACAATTGTGCAGTTATGTATGCTCGTTGAAATAAGGGCTAAACATAGGGCATTAGGATTGAGGGGATATTTTGTTTAGATTTCTTAGGCGTTGAATTTTATTACGGCCGTGCTTTCTCGTCTAAAAATATTAACCATATTGTGTTTTTTTCTTTTGGTTTATATTGTTTGAGGTTTTGTTTTGTTCTTCGGGCTTATTTTGTTGTTTTATTTCCTGTGTTGCTATGGTTCGCGGAATTCTTGCAATAAAATCGTATCTTATTAAAAATATTAATATAAAAAGAATGTAATTCCTTGCAAAAAACTCATTTTTATTTAACTCTAAAATAAAAAAAGAAGATCAAAATACTAAACGGTCACAGCTTTTACTGATAGGCTACATTTAAAGTGAAAATCTTCTGTATTTTTAAGATACACTTTTCGATGTGGATTTGAAAACAATAAAGGACCTTTATCAAGTTTATTCAATATTGAGATTTAAACTAGAATGAAAATGCTTTTGGATTTCCTCTTCATAGAATTCACTGTAGATTTATTTCTTAAATTTTAGTGGCCAGCACATAAATGAAGCCAATTATTCAGCCATATATTGTAACTTAAAATATTTTTTTACTCAAATTCTGAAATAAAATACTGCTTCCGCGATAAGCCTTAACATGTGATTGTTTCTTCTCAAAGAAGTTTTTTTGGGTACTCTGGTTTTCTTTTTGTTTAGTATATAAATTTTTTGTTCGACATCTCTTACTAATCATAATTTTTCCTGCACACAGCTGTCTCTCTAGAAACTGCGTTATTTATTGTTTCTGGATAATCTGGGTTGCAGAGGTAGGTAGAAACCTAGTAAAAGACGATCACGTACAATGTTAAGAAATATAATAACCCCTAACTCCTAAAAAAAAAAGAGTCAGATCAAAACAAAAATTCCACGAATAGAACCTCCTTGTCCGAAACCCATATGTAGGAGATTTTCTGCCCCTTGGCCTTAACAGCAAGGGAAATATATTGGCTTGAAAATCAAGAAAAGTGGCAGCTACTACAACATTCTGCCTAAACGGCATCTTTTTTTACAGATAGCTTGGTACTGGAACATCGTAAGGAGTTGTTCAATGACTTATTTTAAAGGAAATTAATGGGGTTAAAAACATTATGTAATTTAAACAAATTATTTTAAAAATAGAATCAATTTTTCTACTAAAACTGCATTTTTATGGCCAATGTTGGCGAATGCCAACTATCATAACCACTAGTATGCTTACATTTGTACCATCTGAGACTTATGAAAAATTACATCAAAAGACGATCATTGGAATGAAGTACATTGTATAAATTGAACTTAGTTAGCTACTTGATTGTTTGAGGTTCGTCTCTTACTATTTCAAAGAAGGAACAGTCGTAGGCTTTTTCCTGTTTGAAATCAGGTTTACTTTGTTAATTATAGAATATCCTATATAGGGGTCTCGGACAAGGCGGTTCTAATAGCGTACTTTTTGTTTTGATCTAACTATTTTTAGGAGTTTCATGCTATGGTACGCCTTTGTTCAAGTCCATGTTTGTAATAGTACCAATGAAGGTTCCAGTTATTTCCCTTTTTTGGTGTATCTTATTATTGAATTCTCAATTATTTTCGCTTACCTCTGATCCTGTTAGCACCCTTGAAAATCCATGTGTCTTCATTCTACCATTTTATTAAAATTACCTACAATCATTACTGAAAGGTATTCTTGATGCAAGATTGTTTTTCTGAACTAAACACTGCAATGAAAAGAGTGATACAATAAGATTCCCCTTTCAAAGCTCTTTCCAAATATAATAGGCCCTGTGGTAAAAATGATGGGTCGCCCTTCCCCTTATAATGTCTGGATACAGCCCAAGGCCTTTGTTACAGTAGCAATTATTATATTAGTGAAGATTAATGAATACTTTATTGAATAGTTGTACTTGTTGACGTTAAAAAGTTTGGTATATTTCCGAAATATTCCAAAATGTGCCTTCCTCTTTAAAGTCCATTTAATGTAGTCTACTAAGAAAAAATAAACACTTGGCCCACTCTGCGTGTCAAAAATCAATAGAGCCCCGATAAAAAAATACTTTCAAAACAGAAAAGTTTTGGGGCTATTTTTCTGACGTCAAAAATCACCAAGACTTAATTTTTCTTTAATTTTCACTTCTCTAACAAAATGTGGGGTCCTCAAGACCCAGGAAACAATCCCTGAAAGCTTTGAACAAATTAGACACCCAAGATCAAACATGTCTGTTTTATTTTGTGCTATAAAATTTATCTGTGAACAATTGGTGATCTGCATAATTTATAGCCCTTTCCCTGGGAAAGTAGGGGCCTGCCATTCCTGGAAGCATATTAATTGGACCATTCGACTGTTCTGAAAACCATGGTTATCTTAATTTTTTTATAATATGTCTTGGAAGGCTACAGGGGGACGCAAAAAAAGGACATGGGAGGGAGCCAGTCTCCCTCCAGTCACTTTCGACTCTGATAAAGAACACTTGAATTTTCAATCTCCAGTTGAATGAGCCCTTCCTAATTTTCTTTCCCACATATTGCAGTAGAGTAAAAAAAACACTAATGATTCAACAAATAATACATTGAAGGTCCATGGCTCCTTACTAGGGCAACGCTAGAGCATTCCTTGCGGTAATGGTCTTTGCAATAATTTATTTTGACTTTATAGATGTTTTACCTGGTAAGATCAATCCAACGAAGAAAAAAATAGAAATCAATAAAAGCCTCATAATTGACGTTTCGTTACTAACGGTTTGTTGATTATTAACGTAGATTTTATTTGGCCATTGTTTTTATCAGATGGTTGCTTCAGACATTTGTTTGATATGGTTTGTGGTTACTTTTTACTTGTGGTTTTCTTAAGAAAAAGATTTTCAAGACAAGTTTCTACCGTCCTACCAACCATTATTGCCAATAACCTTTACCCACAAACTTCCTTCCGTGTTTCCTTAGAAATAAGCATTTCTAGGAAAAAATATTAGTGACGAAATTTTAGTACAAGATTTCCAGTTAATTTCATCAACAAAACTCTTTTTCTCAACAAAACACACTTGGATTACCAAATTTGTTTTAATGTTTTGCTTCTGAATATTGTTGAGCTATTCTTCTAGAACAAGAAGGGGAATAAATAATAAATTGAAATATACCGGTATATTAAAGGCAGTGCCATATCTCCTATTACCTTCATTTATCTCCAAGTAAACCCCAAATATCACCAGTAAACCTATGATGTGATGCAAACATGTCTCAAAATCAAATACCCGTTTAAGTATATGCAACCAGAAGGACAAAGGGTCTTCCTTCCCTTGAGATCGCTTCAACGGACTCGTAGCTTTACAAAAAATGAAATAAACAGGATTAGAAGTGTAGTTCTTCATTTTCTTTAACTATCATAAGCGGCCAAATGGTACAACTCTAAAAAAAACTTCAACTCTCAACTACTCCTGAATAGCTTATGTTCTAGAATGCTCTATCCTTATGAGAGTTTAGCTCAAATAGTATGCTAAACAGATGAGAGAGATGCTTTAACATGGGTGCAGTAAGGTTTAAAGGTTACTTTCACTAAACACAGTATATGGGTACCCAACTGAATTGAAAAAAAAAGTAAAAATAACTGTCATAAAAGCTCTATAAGCACTGGCGGCACTATCGACTTCTTCTACTTAAGATGAGGATGATTTATCGTACTGTCTATTCTTTTTTAGTAGCCTTAGACCTGCGTTTGGCAGCTATTATTGGTAATGTAAATTAAAAAAATGAACAGATCTCATCATATTTCGCTTCACATTTGGCATATTTGAAGTGTTTCTTTGAGAATCTCTCGGTGATACAAATACATTCGAATTGCTCTTACCGTCAACTACATCTGAAACAAATAAATTTTGCTGTTTTTGTAGGCAAAGTGACAGAACCTTAGCTTGCATATGTTGCAGTTTTAGAAGTAGCAACATAAATTGGGATAGGCTTTATGTTTTATGGCAAGGTAATACAGCATTTGCTTTTATGCATGGCTTATTTTAAAAATGAAAACGTGGATTGCGTGTCAGACAACAGAGAATCAATATAGTTTTAGTGAGATACAGCGCATTTTGAGACTGAATGTCATGCTTTTTTTAGAACTTTTTTTCGGAAACCGCTTGGAAAAAAAGTATATTTTGAAGGTTTCGAGAGGTCAACACAGTAATTTTTAATATGTAGTGAGTAATCAAAACCAAAGTGTTTTTCTTGCAGCACTTTTGTCGGCAAAGTCAACCATGGCCTGGTACAGCATTTTTCCATTTCCTACAAGAATATCCGTCCAGCAACGTAAAGCTAATTTTCTTCCTTTTCTCCAAGCAAAAGAAGAGGACATAGGGCATTTTAAAAATAAAATGAAATGTATAAACATGTTGAGAACAAAATAAAACTGGAAAAAATGGATTTAACGAAATATGGAACTTATTTGTTTAAAAGGGTGGAAGGAAAACGCGAGTTTTCAAAAAAAGCCACATAATACCTTTCGAGCTACATACTGCAGTCAAAACTTTAATACCAATTCTTACTAGTCTGCCATACTCTTTATGCGCTTCCTAGAGCGTACAGTACGTACCAACTTATCTTCTTAAAAAAAAAATGTGATTGCTTCTCTGCTTGAAAAAAGATGGACAAAAATAATTTACGATACAAAAATATGAAATAACAACGAGGATATTTTTCAACCAGTGAAATAGAAAAGCGGAAAGTAGATATTTTGGCATGTATTTTTCGCAAGTATTCCTCAATACTCAAAAAAGTAAAAAAAAGAAGAATAAAAGCTGACCTATCGAAAGGCCGAAAATAAAGTAAATACCACTTGTCGAAGTTTGTCGAAAAAAAAAAAACAGCTGAGCTAAAGTTTTCGTTATTTTCATTCATTTAAAGCTCATGGCTATAGTGTCATTTCATTCAGTTGTGTCTTGAAGAAATCTTTCGAACTAGCGGCTAACATTAACACGTCGAAAAAAAACAATAATGATAAATAAAATGGTTCGGAATTATCAATTTATGAGGAAGCCTGAATTCCAAACAGTTCGTGTTAATTTCAAACTGTAAGTAAGGAGTGACCCGGCTCAATAGTAACCGAAACTCTTAAAAACGGAATTTTGATACCAATAGACACATCAAAAGAATTGGATTCTTTATGCTTACTAAATAAAAAAAACAAGTTTTTTTTTAACTGAAAGTAAGGAGCGACATTAAAACTTAAAACGAACAGAAATTTTTCCGAATATGACAGGGGCTGTCCCCTCCTCAACGTCTCGCTATTTAAGTTAAAGATTTTATTGTTTAAAAAAAAATAGAGTTGTGAGAGAGTCAAACTTTAGCGTAAAAAGCGAGAAGTTGAGGAGGGGACAGCCCCTTTCATATACGGAATAATTTCTGTTCGTTTTAAGTTTTAATGTCGCTCCTTACTTTTAGCTAAAAAAAAACTTGTTTTTTTTATTTAACTTTTGAACATTTTTGAGTTAATGCAGGTTTTGATTTTGGCTCATCGTACATGAACAATTACAACAAAATTTGCATATTAATTTTACTTTTATTTGGTTAAATGGCTTTCTCGAAAGTTGTTTAATTTTATGTACGAACATTTTTATTAGTACTAAATATACGTAACTTACGAATTAACATAAGTAACGAACTTGTATATTCACATATTTTTAATACGTATATTAGGGGACTCGCCCCCTAGCCAATATCTCACTCTTTACGCTAAAGTTCGAATTTTGTTCCAATTCTTTAAAAATCACCTCTTAATCACAAAGGCCGTTAATTAGAATAAATAGCTCTTATGAAAGTACTAAAAAATCTTTGGCTTAAAGAGTGAGGTATTGACTAAAGGGTGAACCCAATCATATATGTAAGAATTTCTGTTCGTTTTAAGTTTTGATGTTGCTCCTGACTTCCAGTTGAAAAACTTTTTTTTATTTAATTTCTGGTCGTTTTTTAAATAGTACTGGGAAATCCAGCGCCCCCTTCATAGCAATGTTCCTTCCCCCATGAAAAATTCCTCCATGGAAATATCCTCCCACATAACCCCCGACCCCCCCCCACTACCAGAAAAAATCCCCCCTAAAAACGTCTGTATACTTCCCAATAACCAATACTATATGTAAACATTGGGTAAAGTTCATAACTTTCAACCCTCCCCCCGGGGACTTTGGGGGATTACGTTATCCTAAAAGACATAGTTATTATAATTTCGATCATGCTGAACAAAATGGCTATCTCAAAATTTTGATCGGGTGACTTTGGGAAAAAAAATTGCTTGGGAGGGGGCCTAGTTGCGCTCCATTTTTTGGTCACTTAAAAAGGGCACTAAAACTTTTAATTTTCGTTCGAATGAGCCCTCCCACGATATTTTAGGACCACTGGGTCGATGTGATTGATCACCCCTGGGAACGCAAAAAAAAAAATTAAACGCACATCCGTGATCTTTCTTCTGGCAAAAAATACAAAATTCCACATTTTTGCAGATAGGAGCTTGAAACCTCTACAGTAGGGTTCTCTGATACGTTAAATCTGATAGTGTGATTTTCATTAAAGTTCTACAGCTTTTAAGGGGTGTTTCCCCCTTTTTTTCGAAAATCAGGCAAATTTTCTCAGGTGCGTAACTTTTGATGGGTAGGACTAAATTTGATGAAACTTATATATTTGAAATCAGTATTAAGATCTGATTTTTTTTTATGTATCTATTGGTATCACAATTCTGTTTTTTAGAGTTTCGGTTACTATGGAGCCGCGTCGCTTCTTACTTACAGTTCGTTACCACGAACTGTTTGATTTCAAATATATAAGTTTCATCAAGTTTAGTCTTACCCATCAAAAGTTACGTGCCAAAGAAAATGTGCCTTATTTTCAAAACAAGGAAGAAACACCCCTAAAAGTCATAAATCTTAATGAAAATCACATCATCAGATTCAGCGTATCAGAGAACCCTACTGTAGAAGTTTCAAACTCCTATCTGCAAAGATGTGGAATTTTGAATTATTAGCCAGAAGAAAGATCTCACAGGCGTGGCTATTTATTTTTTATTATTATTATTGTTTTCCCCATGGGTGATCGTATCGATCCAGTAGTCCTAGAATGTCACAAGAGGGCTCTATTTCCGGAGAGTAAAAGTTATATTTCCCTTTTTAAGTGGCCGAAAAAATTGGACGGCAACTAGGCCCCCACCCACGCTCGTTTTTCCCAAAGTCACCCGATCAAAGTTTTAGATAGCCATTTTGTTCAGCATAGCCGAAAAATTTAATACCTATGTCTTTGAGGATGACTTAATCCCCCAAAATCCCCGAGGAAAGGGCTGCAAGGTGTGAACTTTGCCCATTGTTTACATATATTATAGGTTATTGCGAAGTATACAGACGTTTTCAGGGGGAATTTTCTCTGGTGGGAGGAGGGGATTACGTGCGAGTATCATTCCACGGAGGAATTTTTTATGAGGGAAGGGGATTTTTTATGAAGGGTGGCGCCGGATTTCCCAGCATTATTTAAAAACCATCAGAAATTAAATTTTAAAAAACAAGTTTTTTCAACTGAAAGTAAGGAGCAACATTAAAACTTAAAACGAACAGAAATCATTGCGTATATGAGGGGGTTTACCCCCTCGTCAGCACCTCGCTCTTTACGGTAAAATTTATATTTAATTCTTTCAAAAGAGCTATTTATTCTAATTAAACGTCGTTTGTGATTCAGGGGTCATTCTTAAGGAACTGGAACAAAATTCGAAGTTTAGCGTTAAGAGCGAGGTAGTGACGAGGGAGTGAACTCCCTAATATACGTAATAATTTCTGTTCGTTTTAAAGTTTTAATGTTGCTCCTTGCATTCAATTGAAAAAAAAACTTGTTTTTTGTTTAATTTCAGTTCAGATTGTACATCCGTTGCTTTTAGTCAACCGAATTTAAACTACGCCACTAATAACCAACAAGTGATCTTCAACTGTACCGGAAGTGATTGACGAAGGGGCCCACCCTCAACAAAACTTTTAAACATAATACGAAAATTAGTCTGCATACACTTAACAATTGTAAATTCCTGAGATATTTATTTAGCTATCCATGTTGCTCAGATACATACAAGAGAACTTAGGGGGAGGGGAAAGGCTATATTCTTGAATACACAAAAGCTGTTATAAATTTTGAGAAATTATGTGAATTAGAAAATAATATCAAAAATATAGAAAAGTATATAAAAGTGACAAAAATCATGCATTCGCACGTAAGGCAAGGTCTCTGCCTCCTTGTGTAGGGGCTTCTGGCCTAATATTAAATTTTTGTGTTGCCTTTTTCATGAAGACAAAACAAAAACAGAAAATCTTCAAAATAAATCCTACTTTTTTTCTAGAAAATAGGCCCAGAGAATGGTATATTTCCAACCTACTATATCACATTAAATCTAAAAGTGTAAGGAATTTTTTGTAATAAATAAATTCTATTTATTGAGAAATAAAAATTATCCATAATATCCATATCCTCCGTATGGTCTATAATATCCACCGTAATAAGGTGGGCGGAAGCCATAGCCACCATAGCCACCGTATCCTCCGTATCCTCCATATCCTCCGAATAGCGCTTGCTTCACTAAAAGATAAGATATATGATTTAAAGTCGAATTAAGTTAAAATTAAAGCTAAATATTAAAACTGAAAATGTTAAAAAGCTCAAATGAAAACTAAAGCTTAAATTAAAACTTTTAACTATAAATTAACTATCAATCTACTTTAATTATTGGCTACGCTCTTTATATCTACTCTTTTACTTATTTATGCATTCTATTCCGTTTTAACCTGGATTTGCGCCCGTTAAGGAAAAAATCACCAGACAATTTTACTGAAAACCTGTTTTTCAAGTTTTGGCTACTTTGGGCTGTCGTTCCTGGCTTGAGCTATTGTCGTTAACAATTTATAATTTTCAGTAGTGTTTTATTTTTATATCTTTTTTTTTACTTTTTTTTATATCTCCATTGTCTTTTCGTATCTGTTTTATTATAACTTGATGTTTAACCTGATTTTTCATTGTCTTTGAATTAAACCAAATTCAACCCCTTAAAATTCAACTCTTTTACCTCTTAAACCCTAGCTTAAAAGCTATTCAACAGCTATTGTTAATGTGTAAATAGTTAATAAATATATAAATAGTTTATGCAGAGGTGTCAATTCACGAAAATTTAAAGAGGGCCAAAATGTACTTTTTAAAGTCTAGGGGGTAGGGCAAACTTGACATTCTTTTAAATTTTCCAGCGGAAATAACAAAAAACTTTTTAAATGTTTTCACTTTTTTTTACCTTAATAAATACGAAATTTTGAATACTTTAAGGAATCAATATAATAATATTTATTTTAATATGTCGATCCGCATTAATTTGTTTTTTGTATTGGTGCTGTGTCACCCTTTTGACAATATACATGCTCATACTTCGTTTTGATTTAGTTCAACATAAGCCTCAATACTCCTTAAAAGCTTCACCTTAGTACCCTAAGCTTGCGTAGTAGCAATAGTTGTATTAGTACCAGTAGCATTATTAGTAGCATGCACGAATGCTGTTTCAATATTCCCCAATTTTTTCTCCTTAATACCCTTAGCTTTAGTAGAAATAGTAGTAGTAGCATAGTAATAGTGGTAGCCAGTTGCGTCGTTAGGTATGGCAAGGGGGGTAGTTGCCCCCCTCCAATAATGTGGAGAAAAAAATATTATACGTACTATGCCCTTTGAATATCCAGATATGGACCTCTCTTTCCCCCCCCCCCCCAAATAAAAATGCTGGAGATTCGACCCTGGTGGTAGCAGTAGCAAGAATGAGTAAAAGCAGCAGCATTAGGATACAAATATTGTCTTTGGATTAGTTCAACACCCCCCGCAACAAACCCTGTAAGTTTCAATTTTATACACTAAACCGTTCCTAAGATAGTGCTGGTACGCCCTTTGAACGGCCTTCGTTCCGAGGGCGTAGTGTGATTCAGTTCACCTTCCCCTCAATATTTCCGTCAGCAATAGTTGCAACGAGTCAAAAACAAAAGTGAAGAACAAAGAAACATACGGTTCGAAGATAGGCGGCAGCAAGAACTAAAACTATTCAAAAACAAAAGCGAAGAACAATGAAATATAAGGCTAAAACATACGCCACAGCGAGAACAAGGAAATATGCGGTTAAAAGATAAGCGGTAGTGAGAATTACAAAAAATCGCGAAAGTGAGTATCAGAGCGTGTCAAAAATGGAATGAAAAACAAAGAATTGTGCTGTTAGAAGACCAGCGACAGCAAAATATCAGAACGAGTCAAAAACAAAAGTTAAGAAGAATGAAACATTACGTTAGACGAACAACGTCATCACAATCTTCAATGTCAACAAAATATGGCGCAAAACCCAGCACAAATCTACAAAGATGCCATAGACTACGCAACTGTGATTACACCTACCCCATTCCGCGTGCCGGGGCCCAGCTTCGAAATCGACTACATATTTTTTTTTTTTTCTTAACTGGCATATTGATATTTCTGGCCACTAAAATGATCTAAAAAGATCACAACTTTCCAACAAAAACCCTCAACGTTCTATATGTTCCCAGGGAAGCCCTTCATTTTCCCAAGGAAACAGTAGCAAACAAATCTGACTCATTTGAAGGTTGCTACTTACACCGAGATTTAATGTATACAAGCCAATCATATGCCGAGTGCCGGGGCTTGGTTTCGAAATCGGCTGCATAATTTGTTTTCTTCTTAAAACTGGCAAATTTACATTTCTGGCCACAAGAACGATCTAAATAGGTCACAACTTCAAAAAAAGAATTTATATTTTTTCCTGGGTGGCTGTAACGAACCTGTGGTGAACCGTCATGACATCAAGAAAAGGCTAAAATTGTCTGCGGTTAGAAGGCAAGTGACAATGAGAGTCCATGGCGGCTTTATAGAATAAAAAGAGAGATACGACAGAATAAACACCAGTAAGCTAAATGGCTCAAACTATCTGCGGTTAGAATACAAGCGACAATAAGAAATCCATATATAGAAGTTTGTCGCGTGCCGAGTGCAAGGGCCCGGTGGCTTCGCCGACCGGCTCCCGGTACTATATATATAAGGTACTATATATAGTTATAAATGTTAAAATGAAATAATGTAAACAGCTAATAGTTAACAGCTACTGCAAAAATTATTAAAATAATTAAATAGTTTACTATAGTCAACTTACATCCCCAAAAGAGTATTCTGTTTTCTCCCTCTTCCTCCGCAGTGGTGATGGGTGCTGCTGGCTGATTTTCTTCAAGCTTCTGAGTTTCTCCAAATTTGACTGCATCATCGGCAGCGAGTGGCACTGATAAAGCTAGAGTTTAGATAAATGTTAGTGAATATTACAAGTGGAAGTCAGCTTATATCTTTTTTTATATTGTAAATATCTTATTTTTATATATTTGAATTAAATCAGGTAATCATAAAATTATGGTGAAAATTGTCAATTTGCTATGCTTAATCTTCTGTTTTTTTTTATATAAAACTAGCTGTTATTATTTTTTTTTTTGTATTTTTCTAGTTGAAGTCCATTATAAAAACTGCAATTAAAAATCTATGCACTGGGTATTAAAAAAAAATAATAGCAAACTACAGAATATATCCAAGTCATCAAATGGAATAGCATAAATGTACCGCATTTAAATTGTAAAAAAAAAAAACGGTTTGAATTAATCGTGCCATATGGTACCCAAATGTTTCCCAAATCCATTTCCAAATTTCCAATGTTTAGCATATATCTGGCTGTTCTGTTATGTGGTTATTGGCAATAGGACTCTTCGATGATTATACCCAGTTAGAATTTTTTTTCTTTAAATACTTGTCGCTGGCTAATTTTGACGCAACCTTATAATATCATGCATTAAAGGAGAGGAGGGAATTCTTACAACCAATTTCTAAGTAGAGGGTGGACAATATTCTTATAAAAGTTAAATTTCGACCCCTTTTTGAAGCAGAAAACAGATTCTAGTTGATTTTTTTTTCGTTCTCTGTATTGTCCTGCCAATAGTTTCTTTCTTGGTGAAAACAATACAAAAAAAAATGAATTATGCGGATGTTATTAGTATTTTTTTTTCGAAACAAAAG